>CAUZXS010000969.1:0-124039 GCA_963585895.1 Sepioteuthis lessoniana
ATCTATCTATCTATCTAATTCTGTTCCTATCTATCTATCTATCTATCTATCTATCTATTGCAGTCTGATCATATATAAATATATTACTCTCTCTGTATCTGTCTGTCCGTCTATCTATCGATCTTTCTCCCTTAGTCTGTTCAATGGTATATTACTCTATCTATCTATCTATCTATCTATCTATCTATCTATCTATCTCATCCTGTTCCTATCTATCTATCTATCTATCTATCTATCTCAGTCTGTTCATATATATATATATATATATATATATATATATATATATATATATAAATATATATATATATATATCACTCTCAGTATCTGTCTATCTATCGATCTATCTCCCTTAGGCTTTTATATGTATATTACTCAATATCTATCTATCTATCTATCTATCTATCTATCTATCCCAGTCTGTTCATATATATATTACTCTCTCTTTCTTTGTCTGTCTATCTATAGATCTATTTCTCTTATCTTTTCATATGTATATAAGTCTCTCTCTCTTTTCTATCTATCTATCTATCTATCTATCTGAATCTGTTTATATATATATATATATATATATATATATTATATATATATATATATATATATATATATATCCACAGACAGACTGTTTCGTTCTATCAGAACTCTTCAGTGTGGCTAGACACGCAGGACGCTCGAAGCCGGGATCGAAACCCGTCCAACTTATATATCACTCTCTTTTTCTGTCTATAGCTCTTTTTAATCTATACATGTGTATATTACTCTCTCTCTCTCTCTCTCCCTCTATCTCTCTCTTTCTTTCTTTCTTTCTTACTCTCTATCTATCTAGCTATCTATCTATCTATCTATGAACCGACTCCGATAGCTAACTAGCAAGTTAGCTATCGATGTCGGTTCATATATATATATATATATATATATATATATATATTACTCTCTCTCTATATATATACATATCAATCTATCTTTCTTAGTCTGTTCATATGCATATTACTATCTATCTATCTATATATCTATGAAAAAATATTCAGAGGATATGTTCTTCGTAAAAAACAATGTTACCTACGTTTTGGTCGGTATGACCATCTTTAGGGCAAAGGAATTAGATTTAATGTTTGATCTGAAAAAAAAAAAATTCTCAAATGAAAAATTAAACGAAATACAACAAAACAAAGCATATTCTCTTCTTTTTTTTTTCATTTTGCAATTTAAAAAAAAATCAAAATATACAACATTAATTACATTGCCCTAAAGATGGTCATCAAGACTGAATCTTGCGTATTTTTTCTTGCAAAGAATACATTCTCTGAATATTTTTTTCGTATTTTATAATTACATATTGTTGGGTTTATTTCCATCCTTATATATATAGACACACGTCTCCCTGGACAAACACGGACACATAAATGCCAACTCACAGACACACCTGTATGCTTGCGTACACACATACATCCATCCATCCAGACATACATATATTCATACATAGGCAGACAAACAAACACACACACACACATACACACACACATATATATATATATATATATATATATATATATATATATATATATATATATATATATATATATATATCAATTAATTATTAATTTTTATACGAAGTCCAATTAATTCAGTGTTGAATTTGTTAGCAATCTTTCTATTTGAACTCGCTGTGTTCCTAATATTAGGCATCCCTTCCCCATAAATGATGTTCTCTCTCGCTCTCTCCCTCTCTCTCTCTCACCCCCCCCTCTCTCTCTCTCTCTCTTTATATGCATATATATATATACATTCTGTAAATAATATGAATTTTACCTAAGGAGTTGGCAATGGGAAGCACAGTCAGCATTTGTATCTATTTCAAGGAGATTTATAATGACTTCATGTCCTAGAAAGCGGTCAGCTTCACCTTATTTACTGAGCGTTATTCAAAAAGAAAAACTTTCCTTAACGGAAGGCCTTTCCATGAAATGTGTTTGCAATTCAGTCTCCTACTGGTAACGTCATGTTTAGTTTATTTGTAAACATTGCGTATTTCTTTTGTAAAAATGTACGTTTCCGTACGCATTATATCTTGGCCTCGAATAGCCTCAAAATTTTTTTTTGCGCGATTAAAGTAATTTTTGTGTTAAACCAATTATAATATATATAATAATGTTGACTTTACATTTGAGGTGCATAAGATAAGTTTCCAGACTTTTTTCCTATGGCCACTTTTATTGATAGTACACACATGAAATTCTAGTCCCCTTCGAAGTAATCTCCTCCAGCTGCAATGCACTTGTTGTACCTTTCCAACAAATTCTTGAAAGCCCCATGGAAGTCCTCTTGTGTGAGCGTGTCAATGACCTTCGTCACAGCCTCTTTCATCTCCTCAATTGTCTCATAACGATAGCCTCTAAGGTTAGGGAATAACCAAAAGTTATCGGGGGCAAGGTCTGGACTATAGAGAAGGTGACAAACTGTTTTGATACCCATCTTGGTCAAATAGTCTGTGACAAGGATGGAGTTGTGGACTGGTGCATTGTCCCGGTGGAAATGCCACTGAGCCGATTTGAAGAGAGCTGGGCTCTTCCGACCGAATCTCTTCCTGAACTCCCTTAAAGCCTCAACATAGTAATCCTAACCCTAACCTTAATCCTTTGGCCAATTAACTCTGGTCTACTGACTTCCTCACTCCTCCCACACCTCTTATCATCCCTCACATACTCCCTGCCTTCCTTGAATCTCTTATACCACTCAAAAACTCATGCTCGATTCATGCAAGATGATCCAAAAGCAGCCCGAAGCATTCCATATGTTTCTCTGGTATTTTTTCCAAGTTTGAAACAGAATATTATTGCGTTTCCTTCTTCTAAAGTGTCCTCACGTCCAGATTGCATTTTTGAAAATAACCAGCTGTGACAATCGGGCTTTAGTAGGGTGTATTCGAATTCCTGCTGTAGCTGTTCGTTTGAACCTGAAATCATAAAAATTGGTCTGTCATCTCATACGATGTATAGCTATAACATACTGAATTTTCAAGAGTCTACGACAAATTTAAATACCTGCACAAAAAAAAAGTCTGGAAACCTATTGAATACCCCACGTATATAGGGAGAATTATATATTAGAAGTTCACTAATTCCCCTAGCTAAAAAAATTTCTTAATTTTTGCCCTTCAAAAAAAGTCTCGGAAAGCTGTAATTTTTATATTTGTGTTTTTCTAATCATTGATAAATCAGCTGTCAGCTGCCTTTTTAAAAGATTCTGTAAGATTTCTAGACAATAATATTTGACTTTCCGCAACAAAATTTGAACGCTGTAAACCCAACATAATTAATGAAAAATTTTCTCTCCTCGACTGGACCATCAGCTATGGCTGTAGTATACACCGATTACACCTCTGCAGATATATAAGACCCTCCCCGAACGAATATCCAGGATATGACACTAAATAATCGGATGGTGAGGCTCTATTAATGCTGGGGCTTTGGGAAATATAGAGTACTCCTTCAATGCCATCGCTGCCCGGTCCACTCTGTGCCGGAGTGGTAGCTCCAGCTAGGGCCCTATCCATTTAACTTTTTTGACTTATGCTAAATTGAATTCTTAGAAAAAGAAGTGTTTGATCATTGAACTGTGTGTAAACAAATGATTGATGACAATGCTACATTAGCAATACTTGAAACTATTTAATTTTGTTGATTTATGCTACATTGATTTGTTTGAAGTAGAACTGTTTTTACATTCAACTCTGTGTAAACAAATGACTGATGTTCAATTAAATTGTTAGTGTAAAATAGAAATACTTGAAAATATCTAACTGTGTGCCAAAAATGATTAATAGTAAATTGAATTAATCGTATCAGATAGAAATAAATGAAACCATTTAACTATGTGCAAAAAAAAGAATTCAGGTTTGTTTAAAAAGTTACCTACAAAATGTGTTTAGAAATCATATATTCAGTATACATGTATAAAAACGATTTGGCATTAGATAGCCAACAATGGTTGATATGCCATAAAACCAAAACAAATCAAACCATATATATATATATATATATATATATATATAAATAAAGAGGATTTGGTATTAAATAACCAACAATGATTGATATGCCATAAAACCAAACCAAACCAAATAATATATATTTAATATATATGTATAAAAAGATTTGACATTAAAAAACCTACAATTGTTGATATGCCTTGAAACCCAACCAAACCAAATCATATATATTTAATATATATGTATAAAGGAGATTTGGCATTAAATAACCTACACTGGTTGATATGCCATAAAACCAAACCAAATCAAACCAAACCAAACCATCGTAGACTATAAAATTATCTTTTAATCTATTAGAATCATTGAATCAGCTTTTTAAGTTAATTTCGAACTTACCTTAATTTTGAATATTGAAAAAGATATATATATATATATATATATATATATATATATATATATATATATAGGTCTTACAGATTAATTGAGTTGTCTATTCAAATGTTTTCTTTTTATTTCGTTAGACAGAAAATTTAACATTATTGTCCTTCAAGGATACGTTTAATTTCGATATCACTTAATTATTCTAACTTGAATGAAAATATTGTTTACATAGATATGATTGTACTTCTATTTCCATCCTTTGCTGGCTGATAAAATTTCAGTAGTAGCCGCTCACATATTAATCCATAACAGTATCTTGTCTCTTTCATAATGACATACTCACACATAGATCATTTACACACACAAAAATGAATTTGCCTAGGACATCACAAATATATATTATCTTTTTCTTTGGAATATTTACGCTCTGACGAAAATTATTTTTTTCTTACAAAAAAAAGTCTTTGTAACTTATGTTTTTCAACACATTTTTCACGAAACTTAAGAAACAATTTGTAGATTGTCGTTTTCAATTATGTACATCTATGTCCGATATATATATATATATATATATATATATATATATATATATATATATAAGATGTTTGTTGTAGGTCCAAAGAAAGAATGAAAAAATATTTTTTTAAAAAAGGTATGTCTACGAAGAGATTTGCATTTATTTTATATAAAAAAAATACAAACCTCTTTGTGGACCTACCTATTTTAAAACATACACGCACACACACACACACACACACACACACACATATATATATATATATATGTATATATATATATATAGTCATCACCAGACAGATCTGTTTCGTTCTATCAGAACTCATCGCTGTGGCTAGACAGTAGCTACCCATAGCTGGGATCGAATATATATATACATATATATATATATATATATATATATATATATATATGCACATCTAATTCATGGAATTCAAACTGCGACCTCAGTGTTTCACTGAGTTTTTTGCAAAACAACAGTCAACAGGCAGTTGGGAAAATGAAATGCATCAACAATCGAAAAGCAAACACAAACCCACAAAGTGATTAAGTGACAACCAACACAGTTATGATATATATATATATATATATATATATATATATATATATATATGCACAGTTTCCTATAAGGTTATCATAACATCTTAAGTCCTTCTATCTATCTCTAAATATATCTACATCCCTGAGGGTGGGGCTTTGAAAACACTGAGTGCAACAGTACCAGACCAAAAAAAAAAAAAAAAAAAAAAAACGTATCCGGCCCTATCTCTACATTCTTCGAGTTTCGACCATGTGGAGAACCCTTTCACTGCCATTTCATCCAGATTTCCTTCGAATGAGAATGGGGACAAGGGTTTCATTTTTGAGTCAAACATTTAAAAGCATAATTGTCCCATAGGGTTACTTCATCACTTATATCAATACGAAATGAATGAAAATTATTTGTATTAAATAAAAATATTTATTTGAATCCATATTGCTGAATATATAGAAACCTTATAACTGTTTGGTTGGTAGGAGTTTTATGTCATATCAACATTTGTAGGTTATTTAAAGCCAAATCCATTTTTATACAAATAACCAGTTCTTTTTGAAATATTTCATTTTAGCATGAGTACACCGTCAAAAACATTTCTATTTCAAGCTATTTAGTTTAGTCAAACAGTTCTAATTCAAACAATTCAGTTTAGCGTAAGTACAGTTTCAATGTCAAAAATAGTTCTTTTTCAAGAAATTCAGTTTAGCATAGATACGCTGTTAAAATACAAAAACGGCAAACTCTTGAAACTACAGTTAAGCTTTATTCAACATTAATTATTTTACTTTAAAGACGGTCATCAAGACCAAAACTTCCGTATTTTTTCTTTTAAAGAATACATTCTCTGAAAATTTTTTTCGTCTTATATTTACATATTTTTGAGTTTCTTCCCATCTTTCTCTTGTATATATATATATATATATATATATATATATATTATCATCCACAGACAGACCAGTTTCGTTCTATTAGAACTCTTCAGTGTAGCAGGACGGGCTAGATTCCCGAAGCTATGATATATATATATATATATATATATATATATATATATATATGTATGTATATATTGTAACAGTGTTTGTTGTCACTAAATCACTTTGTGGGTTTGTGTCGAACATAGTGCAATATAATATGGAGAATGCTCAATATCTAGGATAAAGTAATTATATAATGATGATAAATAAATATATATTAGATATATACATTATATACATTATATATATATATATATATAATTCATGGAATTCATGGAAATTTAACTGTGACCCCTGGGTTTCATGGAGTTTTTTGCCTGATGATTGTTGTTTTGCAAAAAACTCCATGAAACTGGGGTTGCAGTCTAAATTCCATGAATTAAATATATATATCCAATATATCTACAATATATATATATATATATATATATATATATATATATAAGTTCACACCTCCCTGTCCAAGCATGTACGCATAAATACTCACTCTTAGACACACATCTATGCTCGCGTACACACAGTTTAAATGCAAAAACAATAAACTCTCGAAACTACAGTTGAGTGCTATTTGACCCATAGATAGGGCCCTGTGAAGTGATACCACTTCAGACCATCGTGGACCTGGGAACAATGGCAATGAAGTGGTACTCCTCTTTCCACCAAAGCTCCAGCAATACTGAACCTCATCATCCACTTGTTTAGTGTTATAAACGAGACACTCATTAGGGGTGAGGCTTACCCATCGGTAGAGATGCAGTCAGTGTATTTTATAGCCCCAGCCGACTGTCTAAAAACAATATAACTGTATGGAAATTATTTCTATCATCTTTGAGCATTAAGTAAACAAAGCTAGTTTCATATGCATTTAAACAAATAACCACGAAAAACCTATATATATATATATATTTATATATATAGTCTGTTTTCTACGCAAAAGTATGCTTATATATATATATATATATATATATATATATATATATATATTCTGAGACTTGCCAATATATTACTCGCCTGCATACATTCGCATATAATAATTCGATCTATCGAAGGACAAAACTTCAAAGTAAACATAAAACGTGCCGACGACGTGATCTTAATTTTTCCAAAACTCTCGTTTCATTTCAAATTTGTCTGTTTACAAAAGTAAATTCACTATCTTGAAACAGTAGGTGACTAATAATAATAATAATAATAATATTGATAATAATAATAATAAAAATAACTATTGGATTTTGTCATTCAAACATTCCGTCTTGTTTCGTGGCATATCAAATTTTGTGTGTCAATCAATGCCAAAGCCATCCATGGAGAACAGTATTGATACTATTTAACCTATAGTTGGGAAAGGGACAAGCCTTTGCTTAGGGTATTTTTCTGAAAGTGTACCTAATAGAACGACTTGAGTTCGAACTCGCTTACTACATAGCAACAATCGATTAATTTAGCCATTTCGTCATGGAGACTCCCTCTCGCCATTTCCCCAACAATTGAGTACAAACAAAAGATAAACAAATATTTTGATCTTGGTAGAAGGCTGAAAAAGCAGCGTAATATTTAAGTGACTGTGATACCGATTGTAGTTGGAGTACTTGGAACCTAAAGCAATTGGAGATCGGCAGGAAGAATAGAGATGTCTTTGATGACAGTACTTTTTATATCAACAAAAATACTCAGTACTTGAGACTTCAAGAGATTTGCAGTTACTTAGACTCCAGAGAAAGATCATCAACTAGTTGCTGGTTTGTCTGTTTGTTTTGGGTTTATGGCATATCAACCTTTGTAGGTTGTTTAATGCCAAATCCATTTTTATAAAAATAAACAGTTCTATATCAAGCAATTCAGTTTAGCATAAGTACACAGTTTAATTGTCAAAAACATATCTATTTCAAGCTATTCAATTTAGTATAAGTATAGTTTTTGTTTACACTCAGTTTAATGTCAAATCAGTTCCATTAAAATCAATTCTGTTTAGCATACAAAAACAGTTCCATTCCAAACAATTCAGTTGAGCATAAATCTTTGGTTTATTTGTCAAAACAGTTCTATTTCAAGCAATTCAGTTTAGCATAAATACGCAGTTTAGTTCTATTTGACACATATATAGGACCTTATCTGGTGTTACCACTCCAGGCCAGAGTGGACTTGAGAGCGATGGCATTGAAGAGGTACTCTGCATTCCCCAAACCTCCAGCATTACTTGAACCTCACCATCAGATTGCTAAGTGTCATATCCAAGGCACTCTTTGGTGGGGGTCTAACCCCTCTGCTGAGATGGCTAACGCTGGTGTGAAACACTTGTGTGGAGTCAATTAATAATAATAATAATAATAATAATAATAATTTCTCTGGGATTTTGAGATACAAACGGATCACCTAATCTCGGCCAGACGACCAGTCCACGGGATAATCTACAAAGTAAAGAGAACATGCCGAATTGTGGACTTTATCGTCTCGGAAGACCATCGAATAAAATTAAAAGAAGGTGAAAGAGGGATATATATCAAGATCTTACAAGAGAACTGAATGAGATATGGAGCATGAAATCGACAGTGATACCAGTGATAACAGTGGAACAATCCCCAAATGATTGATGTAAGAGACTTGAAGAGTTAGAAAACAGAGAACAAGTAGAGACCATCCCAACGACATCATTATTAAGATCGGCTAGAATACTGAGAAAAGTCCTGGGGATTTGAGGAGACTCACTGTCACTCAAACTCTAGTGAAAAACAATCAGCTAACGTTGGTGTGAAAAACTCTCAAAGAAGTAAGATAATAATAATAATAATAATAATAATAATAATAATAATAATAATAATAATAATAATAATAATAATAGATAAAGACATGAAAAAAAGACATTACATTCATTGAAATGTACGTAAATAAAATGGAATATTGGATTGTGAAAAATGGGATGAACACCAACCAGAACCATTTACAGAAGCAAAAGAAGCTGGGATTCTCTGAGATTTTGCTATCCAAACTGATCGAAAAATAAAGAACAATAAACCAGATTTAGCGGGTTAAGGACTATAAAACTAAAACAAGACTTCTAATTGATATGTCAGTGCCAACAGATAATAACATGTCATTCAAAGAATATAATAAGTTGATACAATGAGCTGAAAATAGAAATTGAGAAAATGAGGCACTTTAAAACTACCACAGTACCAGTAATTACGGGATAACTGGGTAGGATCAAGAAAAAGACAGGTAATCACATCAGAAAGATAGCTGGTAGTCCCATCCAATATGGAATATCAAAAAATTGCACTTTATGAAACTGCTTATCTCCTTAGGAGAGTAAAATCCATATGACTTAAAAAGATCTCCTAAAAGAAGCATCGAAAACAGATTTTTCGGTAAAAACCCAATGTTACAAAATTGTCGACTTAGCTGTCCCGGCTGACCACAGAATAAAACTGAAAGAATGTGAAAAGAGAAATAAGTACCTCGACCTTGCTAGAGAACTGAAAAAACTATGGAACATGAAGGTGACAATTATACCAATTATGATTGGTGCTTTTGGCACGGTAACTAAATGATTATTAAAGGGCCTGAAAGATTTGGAAGTTGGCGGCCGAGTGGAGACCATCCTAACAACAGCATTATTGAAAACGGCCAGAATACTGAGAAGAGTCCTGGAGTCTTGAGGAGACTTGTTGTCACTCAATCTTACGCTGATATGAAAACTCTAATGAATAATAATAATAATAATAATAATAATAAAACTCCTATGGGACTTTGACATACACACGGATCACCTAATCTCGACCAGAAGACCAGACCTTATAATAATTAAGAGAATTTGCAAGATTGTTGAATTTGCTGTCCCGGCTGACCACAGAATAAAACTGAAATAACGTGAAAAGAAGGATAAGTACCTCGACCTTGCTAGAGAATTGGAAAAGTTGTGGAACATGAAAGTGACGATTGTACCAATTGTCATAGGTGCTTTTGGCGCAATAATTAAAGGATTATTATAATGCCTGGCCTTGGAAGTTGGCGGACGGGTAGAGACTATCCAAATGACAGCATTGCTGAGAACGGGCAGAATACTGAGAAGAGTCCTGGTGATTTGAGGAGACTTGCTGTCACTCAAACTTCAGTGAAAGACCATCAGCTAATACTGATGTGAAAAACTCTAAAAGAGTAAATAATACAAGTGACAAACAGAGGAAATCTCACAAGAGAAAACTTGTACATGGCTAAGAAAGGGAAGCATTACGAGAGAAACTACATCTTATCTGATAGCTGCACAAAACAACGCCATAAGAACCAACTATATCAAAGCAAGAATAAATAAGACGCTATAAAATAGCTGATGTAAATCCTGAGCTGTTTGAGACGAAACTATAAGTCACATAATATGCAAATTAGCACAAAAAGAGTATAAGGTTAGACACAACTGGGTGGGCAAAGTTATCCATTGGGAATTGTGCAAGAAATTTAAATTTGACCATACGAACAAAAGGTATTGGCACAATCTAGAATGCATCTTTCAGAATGAGACACACAAACTTCTCTGGGATTTTGATATTGATACAAGCGGATCACTAAATCTCGACCAGACAACCAGACCTAGTGATAGTCAACAAAAAAAAGAGAGACAGCCAAATTGTGAACTTTACCGTTCCGGCTGATTACAGGGTAAAAATTGAAGAAACTGAAAAGAAGGATAAGTACGTGGACCTTGCTAGAGAACTAAAAAAACGATTGATCATAAAAGTAACGGTACAGTCATCAAAGGATTGATAATGAGATCGGAGGACTTGTAAATAGAAGGACTAGAGGAGACCATCGAAACGACTGCATTATTATGACCGGCTAGTATACTGAGAAGAATCCTGAAGACTGGAAGGGACTTGCTGTCACTCAAACTCTAGTGGAAGACCATCTAGTGGAAGACCATCGCCTAACGAGTGATAATTGTTGTCTCTAAAACTCTGATGTGAAACCATCAACTAACGTTGGTATGAAAGACACTTAGAAGTGAATAAGGTGATACACTGGGAGATGTGCAAGAAATTAAAATTTGACCATACGAACAAATAGTATATGCACAAACCAGCACCTGTCCTAGGAAATGACACACATAAACTTCTATGGGACTTTAACATACAAACGGATCACCTAATCCCGGCCAGAAGACCAGACCTAACAATAATCAAAAAAAAAAAAAAAAAAAAAAAGAAGAGAATATGCAAAATTGTCGACATTGCTGTCCCGATTGATCACAGAATAAAACAGAAAGAATGTGAAAATAAGGATGTGTACCTCAACCTTGATATGGAATTGAAAAAAGGTGACAATTATACCAATTGTGATTGGTGCGTTTGGAACAGTAACTAAAGGATTACTAAAGGGACTGGAGGACTTGGAAGTTGGCGGACGGGTGGAGACCATCCAAATTACTACATTATTGAGAACGGCCAGAATACTGAGAAGAGTCCTGGAGACTTAAGGAGACTTGCTGACACTCAAACTCCAGTGAAAGATCATCAGCTAAAACTGATGTGAAAAACTCTAAAGGAGTAAATAGTAAGAATGATAAAATCAAAAATAAATGTTGTATTTTGACCTTCGACCCGGCCAAAAATGCCATTCCAAGGTGATGCACAGGAAGGAAGTTACACATTCTAATGGCAGTTATGAGAGGAAATCGCGTGGGCGGAAACTGGCTGATGAAATGGGACGAGATAAAAAAAAATCCCCATGTTACACTCATAGACTGATGCACCAGAAGACAGTGACCTGTGAACTGCATGACAATTATTTCCGCTTGATAACGATCAACATGCGATTTCAAAGATCGAGTTGGCGACTGAGTGGGCGTTGAATTATTATATAACTCAGTCAAGACAACAGTTCCAGTTAGAGATCGGACAGAGTTATAGACGAGATGTGGTAGGGAAAGACACACCAGGCCGAAGGGGCTCGGGGCCTCCGATTGAGATGGGGCCCTGAGAAGTTGCTGATAAGATGCAGTAAAGAAATTGATTGGGCCCCAGGGCCTCCGGTTGAGCATCAGGAGAACGTGAAAGACATAACGCTGACGGCCATAAGAGTGGGGTCAAAGTATTGCAGTTTCTGTTCAGTCTCCAGCTCCCTCTCACACGCAAACCTTGAGTAACCCTTTTCGAACCCTTACAAATAAAATGAGAGATACAAATATTTTTCTCAAGAAGTCTTCCTGCGTCTTTATTATTGTGTCGTTATGATACTGCATATGACCATATAACATAAAGATGAATTCTTTGATCTTGTTTGTTTGTTTGGGTTTTATGGCATATCAACCTTTGTAGGTTATTTAATGCCAAATCCATTTTTAGGAAAATAGTTCTATTTCAAACAACTCAGTTTAGCATAAATACGCAGTTTAAATGTAAGTTCAGTTTCATTGTGAAAAACATTTTTATTTCAAGCTATTCAGTTTAGTCAAGCAGTTAATCAATTCAGTTTAGTATAAGTACAGATTTTGCTTACACACAATAAGATGTCAAAATATTTCTATATTAAACAATTCAGTTAAGGGTAAATACTTTTTCAATGTAAAATAAAGACAGTTCCATTTCAAATAATTCCGTTTAGGATAAACACGCAGTTTAAATCTAAGTACACATTTTATCTTTTAGTCAAACAGTTCTAATTCAGATAATTCACTTTAGTATAATTACAGTTTTTGTTTGTACACAGTTAAATGTCAAAACAAAACAGTTTTGTCTCAGTACAGTTTCAATGTCAAAACACAATTCTATCTCAAATAATTCTGTTTAGCATAACCATGGAGTTTAAATGTAAGGACAGTTTAATTGTCAAAAACATTTCTATTTCAAGTTATTCACTTTAGTCAAAAAATTCAGTTAAGTATAAGTATGCCGTTATTTCTATTTTGCAAATAGATAGGGCCCTATCAGGTGCTACCACACCGGGCCAGAGTGGACCTGGGAGCAATGGCAATGAAGGGGTAATCCGCATTCCTCAAACCCCCAGCATCACAGGAACTTTACCATCAGATTGTTTAGTGTCATACCCAGGACACTCATTGGAGGGGGAGGACTTACTCCTCTGTAGAGGTGCAATAAGGGTATTCTACAACTTTGACCCTGTTAAGGAACTGAAAGTGACGGTGATACCAATTGTAATTGGAGTATTTAGAACAATCCTCAATGGATTGGTAAAATAATTGAAAAACTTAGAAATAAGAGAAAAAGTGAATACCATCCAGACTATAGCTTTATTAACATCGGCCAGAATACTGAGAATAGTCCTGGAGATCGGAAGAGACTTGCTGTCAATCAAATTCCATAGAAAGAACATTAGCTAAGTCTGGTGTGAAAAATTCTGAATAAAGTAAAATAATAATAGATGTCAGTATAAGTAAAACCCTTAGAACCTACAAAAAGGCCCGATGAACGGAACATTAATCAAATGAAGACTCGAAAACATCCTGACAACTGCACTAATAAAATTGGCTAGAATACTTCATCATCATCATTATCATCATCATCATGTCGTGCTGGTAGCACGGATATCCCTGACCCTCACTCGCCACTTTTCCCTATCGTTCATCGCCTCAGGCAGGTTTTCTGGACAACATCCCTTATCTTCACATAGTTGCTGAATTTATGTTCGTGCTTGTCTTCCTGCTTTTGCACGGCCATGTGTGGGGGTCCATAACAATACATCACTTATGAGTTCGTCCCTGCTTCTCAGTAGTGTTGTGAAAATCTTTGTTTATAACAACAATGTATATATATATATATATATATATATATATATATATATATATATATAATGGAGTTATATGTACACAACACACACATAGGTATCATATAATAACTGATGTTTATTCCATAGCATTGCTTCTAACAAAGCCTTCATCAGATGATGACTCTGGGTTCAGGCATGGTTTCGGGGCTCCATTTTTTTCACATAGCAACATTTATAAGCCCTGATGGAGACTTCAATTTTTGATTCAATTGGAAGTTTTTGAATCAAAAATTTATCCATTATAATGATTTCTCATACAAAAATGATTTTGATAAAATATTTTTGTATTCTAACAAAAGATTGAAGTCGAAACGCGTTGGCAAATAAACAAACGATCGAATATACCTTTATTCCGTTTTACCCTATCTACGTACATTCTTTTGTACTCCTCATTTCTTCTCTCTCTCTCTCTCTCTCTCTCTCTCTCTCTCTCTCTCATACACACAAATACATATACACCCCCATATATATAAGGCGCCTCTGGTGGTGTAATGGTTAGCAAGCTCAACTAGCAAACTTACACGAGTGAGTTCGAGTCTCATTAGGTGCCCCTTTCATATGGCCTTGTGCCACATCTAAGTAAAATGCTTAGTAAATTACAAGACACACACACACACACACACACACACAGAGATATATATATATATATATATATATATATACTGCCCAAAGATGTATGCACAAAGTAGAATATGCCCTGGAGAATGAAACACAAAAAAAATTCTCTGGGATTTTGTGAAAAAAAAAACACGTCGCCTAATCCCGACAAGAAGTCCAGACCTAGGGATATTTAGCAAAAAAAAAAAAAGTGCGAACTGATTGAATAGTGGACATTGCCATCCTGTCGAACCACAGAATGAATATCCAAGAAAGTGAAAAGAGAGACAAAGACATGGACCCTGCCAGTGCACTAAAAAAGCTGTTGAAAAATAGAGTGACGGTGATATCAATTGTAATTACTGTTTTTGGAACGGTGTCTTTAGGTTTAGAAAGGAAGCTGGAAAAGTGGGAAATCAGAGAACGAATCGAGTTTATCCAGGCAACAACATTGTTGAAATCGGCCAGAATGGTGAAAAGGAGTCGTGGAGTCTTGAGGAGACGCTGGTGTGAAAAACTCGGAAAAAAATTTACGGAGATTGCACTAAAGATTGCCTTGGAAATGGTTTAATAAAAGTACAGAAAAACTGAATCTCATGTAATAGTGTTATATAATTGCGGAGGGATTTTTTTTATATTATCAATTTTCGTTTTGTATATCTTATCTTTCGGTTTAGTTAGGCTGAGAACCTTTGAGTGCAGGTGTTCACGCGCGCACGGGAAGGATGTGACAATCACAGATGTCACAATAAAAACCCCAGATAGGAAATAGAACTTGGGATGTGAATGACGTCATGCCCGGAAGCGATGGGCTGAGGATTTTGGGATTAGAAAAAAAAGCAGTAAGTTGAGATTCGACGCTAGAGGAAGGAAGTCGATTTTCGAAGCTCGCCGAGGCCAGACCAGTAGTTTGCAGCGGGATGCCGCACGTGGTGGGGTCAGATGGAAAAGTCAGCATAGAAAGAAATTGTGTCTCTCTCTCTTCTTGTCGAAAAACCTTAAACTCAAAAAGGTAAATAAAAGTTTCGTACCTGAACCAATTTCGAGTGTTTTCAGATTCCTATATGAACATTCTATGAACATTGTGAACGTTTTACATATCCATATGAACATATGTACATTTGACGTATTCATAGATTATGGCTTTGTAACAATAGGAGCACAAAATAATGCCATAAAGTCCACTTATATCAAAGTGAAAATGCATTATACGCAACAAAATAGCAATTGCCCTGTCAGCTGGGGCTGTAAAATACACCGACTGCTTCTCTGCAGAGGGGTAAGACCCCCCCAACGAGTGTCCTGGATATGACACTAAACAATCTGATGGTGAGGTTCCAGCAGTCCTGGAGCTTTGGGGAATGCGGAGTACCCCTTCACTGCCATCACTCTCAGGTCCACTCTGGCCCGTAGTGGTAGCACCTGATAGGGCCCTATCTATGGGTTATATAGAACTAACAGCATACTTATGCTAAACTGAATTGAGTAAACTGAATAGCTTGAAATATAAACGTTTTTGACAATTAAACCGTACTTACACTTAAACTGCGTGCTTATGCTTAACTGAATTATTTCAAATAGAACTGTTTTTCGACATTAAAACTGTATTTACACTTAACCGAATTATTACATATAACTGCTTGAATGGTTTGAAATGGAAATGTTTTTGACAATTAAACTGTGTACTTATGCTAAACTGAACTGTTTTCAATAGAACAAATTATTTTCATAAAAATGGATTTGGCGTTAAAGATATATATAGGTTGATATGTCATAACAATGCCATAACTATATATGCCATAACTATATAGGTTGATATGCCATAAAACAAAACCAAACCAAACCAAAATAGCAAGTGTGTGTTATGTGTAGACAGATGAAACGTTTATTCATCTAATAATCGGTTGCAACAACTTAGCACAAAATAAGTAAAAGCTAAGCAAGACTGAATGGGAAAAGTGATCCACTGAGAATTATGCAAATAATTAAGATTTGATTCAAATATCATACGCACAAACTAGAGGTGTAATGTTTATCGCCGTTTGAAATGGACACGATGGCCGGAGTACAAATCCTGGACGAGGCTGCTTGAATTTCACATATCGCTAACACTCTAGAGAAAGGTACGAATCCAACTATTTTCCCTCCAACTATAGGCAACTTTTGGATATTGACTTGAAGATACCTTTGATATGCCGCGGAAATTTCGTGGGTGTCCCGATAGCAAATGCAACGGTTGCCAAAAGTAAACAGGGTGCAGAAGCCCTGCCGGAAATGCTGCATAATTCTTGTGATGGCATTACTGGAAGTGCACCTAAAGTAAACTGAACGCAGGTTGTTCCTCAGCGCAAGTGCTGCGTGTATTGTGTGGGTGGCATACCTCAAGAAGGCATGTCCATGTGCAACGTGTAGGTTGGATGTGTGACTACGAGGATTAGTACGGGTGTCTGGGAAATTATATAAGCCAGGTAAGATTTCAATTTGAGTTGAACGAAGAGGAATCGATATCTCAGAGGAACCATTGCGTCCCTTCCCCGCCTCTCTCTCTCTCTCTGTGCGTCTCAGCCATCTCCTACTTTCTCTCATTTTTACCCACCTGTACATTTTGGGTAATAAAAAGAACAGAAAAGGGAGCAGATTATATTTTTATACATATGTGTCGATAACTTTTACAGCTGTACAGCACAACTCGTTGGGTAGACTGAAAGCTTTAACCTTGGTATGGCAGCCGGTCTTGAAAAAAGGATAGTTTCTTAATTCAAACTGGTTGAAGTCCAATTAAAATTAACTTGTGCCACATCCAGTACGTGCGGGGGGTTTGGTGAATATATATATGTACAAACCAGAATCAGTCCAAGAAAATAAAACGCATAAAATTCTGTGAGAGTTTGAGATAAGAACGGATCATCAAATCCTGTCCCGAAGACCAGAAAAAGAAATTGTCATTTATGGATTTTGCCGTTCCAATGGACCACAGATCGAAAATAAAAGAAAGCGAAAAGAGAGAAGCGTACTTTGATCTTACTAGAGGACTGAAAAATGCCCGTGGAACAATAACGTAACGATAAAAGCAATTATAGTTGGAACCTGGAAACTGTTCCAGAAGAGCTGAACTGATTGGGGGGCCTAGAGATCACAGGTAACATGGAAACCATCTAAATGGTAATGTTAACCATAGAAATATTTAGAAAGAGATCTGAGGATACTTGTCGCTTAGTCTCCAGTAAAAGACGCACAACAAACATTTTGCCCAGTCGGCTGGGGCTGTAGAATATACTGACTGCACCTCTGCAAAGGGGTAAGACAAAACCAATGAATGACCTATATATGACACTAAACAATCTGATGGTGAGGCTCCAGTAATACTGGGGCTTTGGGGAATGCGGAGTACCCCTTCACTGCCATTGCTCCCAGGTCCACTCTAGCCCGACGTGTTAGCACCTGATAGGGCCCTATCGATGGGCTAAAAAGAACTAACGGCAAACTTATGCTCAACTGGATTGTTTGACTAAACTGAATAGCTTGAAATAGAAATGATTTTGACAGTTAAACCATACTTACATTTAAACTGCATGCTTATGCCAAATTGAATTATTTGAAATGGAACTGTTTTTTGACATTGAAAACTGTACTTACACTAAACTGATTTGTTTAATAAATAGCTGTTTTGATATTTAACTGTGAGTAAACAAATCTGTACTTATACTAAACTGAATTAGTTTAATTAGAACTGCTTGACTTACCTGAATAGCTTGAAATAGAAAAGTTTTTCTCAATTAAAATGTACTTACATTTAAACAGCGTACTTATGCTAAACTGAATTGTTTGAAATAGAACTGATTATTAATATAAAAATGGATTTGGCGTTAAATAACCTACAAAGGTTGATATGCCATAAAGCCCAACCGACCAACAGCGAAAAATCGGTGTTAAAAACTCACAAGGAGTTATTAATAAAAGAATGTTTTAGAAAGATGATCAAAATAGCCCCCCCCACAAAAACACAAATATTTCGTGAGGTAATCAGCTTAACCGCGGCCTAAATATAGCATAAAAAAAACCATTTCTTCAACGAAATCAAATATTTGTTTTCCACGTAATTGTTTAAACCAAATCGTTTAATTCGTTGGCTAATATCAATCACTTAGATTGAAAAGAGAAATTTGTTGATAAGATCTCTGCAAATAAACACATGTCAGGCAACAGACGCATTGATTCACAATCATATCTATCTTAGTCTATTCTTTCTTTCTTTCTTGTTTCATTCTTTTTTCTCAGCCTTTTTCTTTCTTTCTTTCTTCACACACACACACACACACACACACACACACACACACACACACATATATATATATATATATATATATATATATAAAGGTGGAGGAGGGATGCAGGCACAAGTGTGAAACAGCACGAAGCGGTACATCAAGGTATTTTTCAAAGTCCTTTTGACAGAATATATATATATATATATATATATATTGCAAAGCATCTTTAAGAACTAACTAGATGCAAGACTTTTTATAGCATATATATATATATATATATATATATATATATATATATATATATATATATATATACTGTAAAAATATTACTAGTTGTACTGCTACCTGGTGTCTCACTCTTGTGCGATAATTGACAAATATATATATATATATATATATATATATATATATATATATATATATATATATATATTGCAAAACGCCTTTGAGAAATAACTAGATGCAAGACTTTTAATAGTATATATATATATATATATATATATATATATATATATTGAAAAAATTACTAGATGTACTGCTACATGCTGTATAACTCTTGTGCGATAATTGACATATATATATATATATATATATATATATATATATATATATATATATATATATATATATTGCAAAACGGTTTTAGAAATAACTAGATGCAAGACTTTTAATAGTATATATATATATATATATATATATATATATATATATATATATACAGTGAAAAAATTACTAGATGTACTGCTACCTGCTGTATCATGCTTGAGCAATAATTAAACTATATATATATATATATATATATATATATATATAATGTGTGTGTGTTTGTTAGTGTCTATGGGGGACGTGTGGGTTTGGTTAGCCCATTTGTGAAGATTTTTTTAATAAAACATGCTACTTCTTACCCATAAATTCTGTAAATTTCGTGTGATTTGCACTTCTTAGCAATCAAGAATTCAATAAAAGACATCTGTTCCAGCCTAAAACACGCCGATTAACCACCGTTTTGAATAGCCTTAAAACAAATATTCCTACCAGATTAAAAGAATATTCTTTATAACCAATTTCAAACAATGCAGAAAAAAAAGTAAGATATCTTTTCTCTAAAGAAAATTCCTTTACTGAAAGACCCTTATATATATATATATATATATATATATATATATATATATATATATATATATATCAGAAAACATTTCGTTCAATCATCTATTGCTCCTAATAAGTCATCCAGACAGCGCCCAGTGTCCGCACAGAGCTGATATATATAAGTCTTTGTAGGTTCAGCCAATATTGGCTCGTCCATCTGTAGAAATCCATGAAAGAACACGATTTATGAATTCGAGGTTACGTTTACCAGCAGTGCCCGGCAGGTCTTATTCATTTTCCTCAGATGATTTGTGCGATGAGAAGTATCTGGCTGGAAAAATCCTTTTTTGTGCAATTTTGTCTCCAGAATTTGTTCAAAATAGTACATATTATTATTGGGGAGTTTGCATTCACATGGTGCTTCCATACAGTAGTACTGACACACCCACAGCTTAGAAGTAGTTCCGTTTTATTCTATCGGATTTCTGCCTACATTGCCCACTTCGAATGTCAATAGTTCTAATAATAGAAAGATGTTTCCCCCCCCCCCAAAAAAATAAAAAAATAAAGACAAGAAACAAACGATATCTTACAGAAATTACGACGGGCGCAAACTACGTAGATGATCAAGTGCTTCTCGTAAAGACAACTACCCAAGACGACTCCTAACTGCATAGCCTTGAGCAAGCAGTAAGAGACTTTGGCCTCTCAGTGAGTCTTTAAAACAATTAGTATATAAAATAGTATAAAACTATTTTAAAGACGGTACCATCTCCACTTCAAGTGGCACGTTTATAAAATTACTTCATCAATTCATATACCTTGGTAGTAATATCTCATCTACTGAAAGTAATGCCAACATATATATATGTTTGCGTGTGTGCGTGTGTATGTGTGTGTGTTTATAATGCAAACATTCCGCACAGAAGCCGGTATCAAACCTACAATACTTTTTGATTTATTTACGTAATTTAATGGCATATCAACCCTTGGTGGCGTATTCACTGAGGACATTTGGCTAAATAATTCGCTGACAGTGATATACTTTTAATGATTGATCGATTGATTTTAATGGCACGTTGATCCATCTCGGGTTATTTCATGCTGAGAGATTAAGTTATTTTCTTCATAATAGGCTCGTTTTACACATTTTGTTCGCTAATGGTCCGGGAGACCTGGGTTCAATTCCAGGTTGCTTTAAAAATGGCACTTGATATCTCCTTGCTTAACACTCAGCAATATAAAGTACGTATCAAGGGTAAAGTGAAGAAATCCAGGGAAAGGAGTTGCGCCCTCCCCTACACCTCGATGTAGTAGCTATTGAAAAGGGAGCCTTCTGGTCGCCCTCGACTACGGTCGCCATCAACTTTACTTCTCTTGATTTTTAGATCGGACCGATCGAATACGAATAATCTTTAAACAGATCTTTCTGATACATAAATAGAACCCTTATAGAGTAAACCAATCTGGATCAGAGTCGACCTGGGAGTGTTGTATTTTGGCCTTTGACCCGGCCAAAAATGCCATTCCAAGGTGATGCACCGGAAGGAAGTGACACATTCTAATAGCAGTTAGGCGAAAGAGATCGCGTGGGTGGATTTAGCGGATGAAATGGGACAAGGTAAAGCCCATGATACACTCATAGACTGATGCACCGGAAGAGAGTGACCTGTGAACTGCATGACAGTTATTTCCGCTGGATGACGATCAATCATGCCATTCCAAAGATCGAGTGGGCGTGGACTATTATATAACTCAGTCAATACAGAAGTCAAGTGGCAGTTGCAGTAGAGTTGGAGAGGAGTTATAGACGAGGTGTGGTAGGGAAAGCCACACCCGGCCGAGGGGGCCCTCGGGTACCCCGATGGAGTTTGGGGTCTTGAGAAGTTGCTGATAAGATGCAGTAAAGAAAGCCAGCACCCAGCAGAGTGGCCCCCAGGACCTCCGGTTGAGCATCAGGAGAACGAGAAAGACACAACGTTGACGGCCATAAGAGTGGGGGTCAAAATATTTCAGTTCTGTTCGGTCTCCTGCTCCCTCTCACGCGCAAACCTTGAGTAACCCTTTTCGAACCCTTGCAATAAAGTGAGAGGTAAATATTTTGTTAAAGAAGTCTTCCTGCGTCTTTATTATTGTGTTGTTATGATGCTGTAGATGACAATATAACAATAATTTAGTATCAATCTTTTGTTTTTATACGTTTGAATGGATTTGTACGTGAATAGCTTGTAGGTAGTTCCATTTTTAATTGTGTTAAAACTAATTTGTTTGCATACTAGTATTGCTACTGTTTGTACACAAATTGTTTCAAAAAATGCTATCAAACACTTACGATTCTATTAAATATTAATCATTTGTTTGCAGATAGTGAAGTGGTAACAAGTATTGCTATTTAATACTAATTATTCTATTCATCACCCTTGGGAAAGGCATGAATCCAATTATTCTCCCTCCAGCTATGGGTAAATAGTAGGACAGACTAGTTTCTTCAGCCTTGGTGAGGCGACTAGTCTAGGAGAAGGAAAACTCTGAATTCAAACCTGTTAAACTCCGCTTAAAAATTCAAATCCTGGACGAGATTCTTTACATTTTCACATAGCACTAATACCCTTGGGAAAGGTATGAATCCAATTATTCTCCCTCCAGAGAAGTTGCTGATAAGATGCAGTAAAGAAAGCCAGCACCCAGCAGAGTGGCCACCAGGACCTCCGGTTGAGCATCAGGAGAACGAGAAAGACACAACGTTGACGGCCATAAGAGTGGGGGTCAAAATATTACAGTTTATGTCCGGTCTCCAGCTCCCTCTCACACGCAAACCTTGAGTAACCTTTTCAAACGTTACAAATAAAGTGAGAGGGAAATATTTTCCTAAAGAAGTTTTCGCGCGTCTTTCTTCTTCGTTGTGTTGTTATGATTATGACAATATAACAGGAGTAATGGCAATAAAAGGTTAATCTCCGCTTCTCAAATCTCTACAACTGTAGCCTCGCTATCAGATACAGTTTAGGGTCATAAACAGAACATCTTTTTTTGTGATGGGGGGTTCTTTCTCCTTGGCAGGTGAAACAGTCAGTCTATTCTGAAAGCAACTAAGTGTTTTCATAAATTGCTGTCTGATACCAATACTTTAAATACAGACATATGGTTTTAAGTGACTATCACTATTTATAATTATTAGGCATGACTGGGTTGAAAAGGTGATCGACTGGGAATTGTGCAAAGGGATTAAAATCTGAGCCTGCTGACAAATGGAACATGTTCAATCCAGATTCTGTCTTAGAAAATGAGATGCAGAGAATTCTTCAGGACGTTGAAATGCAAACAGATCACCTAATCTCGACCAGAAGACCAGAACTAGAGTTGATTAGCAAGAAAAAAAGAAAAGAAAATTTCAATTAGTGAATCTTGCTGTTACAGCTGAATGGTGGTGAAAGAAGGAGAAAAGCTGGAAAAATACCTTGACCTTGCGTGACAACTGAAAAAGTTATGCAACGTTACAGTGACGGTGATACCATTTGTATTAGGAGAACTTGGAACAGACCACAATAAGCTGAAAAATTGACTGGGGCTAAGGAAAGAATTGAAACCAACCAGACCGCACCACTATTAAAATCGGTTCGGAGATGACTTGGTGTCCCTCAATCTCCTGTGAAAATGCTAAGTTAAAACTGGTGTCGGTGATACCAGTGATAGCTGGAGTACCCTGAACAGTTTCCAGTGCCAAGGAAAAGAAACTAGGGAAATTTATGAGGAAAAAAGGAGGATTGAGACCATGAAGACTACAGCACTGTTAAAATAAGCTAGACAACTTAGGAATGTAGACTTGAAGAGGCTTGCTGGTTGGTTGGTTGGTTGGTTAGTTGGTAGAATTTTATGCAACCTTTGGAAATTATGTAATACCAAATATATTTTTATACAAATAGCTCTATTTCAAAGAATTCAGTTTAGCATGAGTACATTGTTTAATTGTCAAAAACATTTCTATTTCAAACAATTCAAGCACTTATATATAATAATTCAGGTTATTCAGTTTAGTATAAGTACAGATTTTGTTTACACACATTTTAATGTCAAAACAGTTCTATATTAAATAATTCAATTTAGTGTAAGTACAGTTTCAATGTCAAAAACAGTTCCATTTCAAACAATTCAGTTTAACATAAGCACGCAGTACAGTTTAATTGTCAAAAACATTTCTATTTCAAGCTATTCAGTTTAGTCAAAAAGTTCTAATTCAAACAATTCAGTTTAGTATAAGTATGCAGTTTAGTTCTATTTAACCCATAGATCGGGCCAAATCAGGTGCTACCATTCTGGGCCAGAGTGGACTTCGGAGCAATGGCAATGAAGGTGTACTCCGCATTTCCCAAAGCTCCAGCATCACAAGAACCTCACCATCAGATTGTTTAGTGTCATGTCTAGGACACTTGTTGGGTTGTCGTACTCCTCTGTAGAGAAGCAGTCGGTGTATTCTACAGCACTTGCCGACTGGGCAGGGAGACTTGTTGTCACTAAGATTCACAAAATTCTCTGGGATTGTGAGATACAAAAAGATCTCTTAATCTTGACCAGGAGACTAAACCTGGTGAGAGTCAACAAAAAAGAAAATATATAAATATATAAGTAAATAAATAGATAAAACAAAAAATACGGCAGAATAATTGACTTTTTCGTCCTGTTGAACCACAGAGTAAAAACCAAATCTTGATAAAGAAGTAAAAAACCTATGGAACATGAAGGTGACGGTGATACCAGTTGTAATTGCCGCACTTTGAATGGTCCCTGATGGCTTGAAAAAGAGCTAGACGAGCTAGAATCAGAGAATGAATCGAGACTAAAGGATTGTTGTGGTCAACAGTCCTGGAGACCTGAAAAAACTTGCTCCCACTCAGAATCCAGTAAAAGACCCTTAGCTAACACTACTGTGAAAAACTTGCAAGCAACGATTATAATAATTATAACGAAAAAAGAGTATAAGACTAGGCACAATTGAGTGGGTTAGTTGATTCCCTAGGAATTATGCAAGAAGTTTAAATTTGACCATACGAACAAATGGTATATGCACAACCTAGAATCTGTCCTCGAAAATGAGGCGCACAAAGTTCTTTAGGATTTTAAGATAGAAACGTGTCCCCTAATCTCGGTCAAACGACTAGACCTTGTGATAGTCAACAAAAGAAAAAAAGAGAAAAGGAGAACCTGTCGAAGAGTTCCAGCTGACTTCTGGGTAAAATTGGAAAGATAAAAAAAAACAGCGAAAAGAGAGTTACGTTCGTAGATACTATTTGCCAACGTCTCCCACCAGACAAGACTTGACACAAGGTCAAAAGCCCGAAGGCCGATTATAGTGGGGATAAAGAGGAGGGGAAGGTCGGTAACAAGCCGAGGCTCGATCCCTACTGGTCTCTGCTGCTCATTGACCCACTAAGTGCAATGTGGGTCTAATGAGGCAAGCAGTTTCACGAACCCAAATGTGGGTTCGGGCACCTATGCCGGGTTTTGGCTTCAACTAGAAAGCAAGGTCTAGTGCCATACATAGGTTTCTTAAGAGCATCCGAAGATCTCTTTGTAGATCTTGCTAAATAATTAAAAAAAAACATTGAACATGAAAGTGACGGTGATACCAATTGTAATCGGTGCACTCGGTACAGTCAGCAAAGTATTGGTACAGAGACTGGAGGGCTTGGAAGTAAGAGGACGAGAGGAGACGATCTAAATTACAGTATTGTTGAGATCGACCAGAATACTGAGGAGAGTTCTGGAGATTTGAGGAGACTTGCCGTCACTCAGACTCTAGTGGAAAACCACCCGCTAATGCTGGTGTGAAAAACTCTCAAAAGCGTAAAATAATGATTGTAATAATTAAAAGAGTGAGAAATCAGAGAAAGAAGCGAGAACATCCAGACCACAGCAGTGTTAAGACCAGCTGGAATACTGAGGGGAGCCCTGGAAATCTTAGTAGACTTGTTGGCTGTCAGACCCCTGTGAAAGACCACCAACTAAAGCTGGTGTAAAGAATCCTTAAAGAGTATAATAATAATAATAATACTCACCCTTGCTTGAGAATTGAAAAAACTATGGGGCATGAAGGTGAAAATTATACCGTTTGTGATTGGGGCTTTTGGCACGGTAACTAAAGGATTATTTAAGGGCTTAGAGGATTTGGAAGTTGGCGGTCGAGTGGAGACCATCCAAAAAGCAGCATTATTGAAAACGGCCAGAATACTGAGAAGAGTCCTGGAGACTTGAGGAGACTTGCTGTCACTCAATGTCCAGTGAAAGACCATCAGCTAACGCTGCTGTTAAAAACTCTCCTGAGTAAATAATAATAATAAAAATAATAATAACAATAATAATGATAATAATAACAACAACAACAATAATAATAATAATAATAACAATAATAATAATAATAATAGTAATAATAATAATAATAACAATAATAATAACAAAATAATAATAATAATGATAAAAATAATAATGATAATGTTTCCAAAGTGTTGGTATAAGGACTAGAAGACTTGGTAATAAGCGGACGACTGGAGACCATCCAAGCGACAACATTTTCGAGATCAGCCAGAATACTGAGGAGAGTCCTGGAGACTTGAGGAGAATTGCTGTCATTCTAAAGCTGGTAGGAAAAATCCTCAAAAGAATAGAATAATGATAATTATAATAATTTCTTTACATGCATTTTTATGCTTTCGAGCATTCCTATCAAATAAAAATAATATTCCTTCCTTCCTTTCCTTCTTTCCTTCCTTCCTTCCTTCCTTCCTTCCTTTCCTTCTTTCCTTCCTTTCTTCCTTCCTTTTTTCCTTCCTTCCTTCCTTCAAAACTTATAGATTATTTATTTTCATTTTTTAAAATCTCTTCTTCGTTTATAATAATTTTCTTCTTTTTTTATTTCTCTCTTTCATCCTTTTTTTTTTCTTCGTTTCTTTTTTTTCCATAAGATTTTCGCCTTCTTTCTTTCAACAATTTTCCTTTTTCCTTTATTTTAATTTCCTTCTTTCATTTTTCTTTTTCCTAGTTTCATTCTATTGATATTGTTTCTTCTTTTTGTTCATTAGTTTATTTTTCCTTCATTGTTTTCTTCTTCGCTATTTTTTCTTCTTTTCGTTCCCTTTTTAAAAAGCTACTTTTTAGACCTTAAAAAAACACCCAAACAAGAAATCTTTTGAAATATCAAACGGCTTCTAATTTAAATAATGCAATATTGAGTGATGTTTTTTAAATTAATTTCAATCGGTTGGTCTTTGAGGAGAGAGAGAGAGAGAGAGAGAGAGAGAGAGAGAGAGAGAGAGAGAGAGTGTGTCTGTGTGTCTGTGTGTGAAAAGAATGATAAATAGAGAGAGAACGAGAGAGAGAGAAAAGAGAGAGAGAGAAAGAAAGAGAAAGAATGAATGAATGAAAGAGAGAGAGAGAGAGAGTGTGTGTGAAAAGAATGATAAATAGAGAGAGAACGAGAGAGAACGAGAGAGAAAGAAAAGAGAGAGAAAGAATAAATGAACGAAAGAGAGAGAGAGAGAGAGAGTGTGTGTGTGTGTGTGTGTGTGTGAAAAGAATGATAAATAGAGAGAGAACGAGAGAAAGAGAGAAGAAAAGAGAGAAAGAGCGAGAAGAAAAGAGAGAAAGAGAGAGAAAGAATACATGAACGAGAGAGAGAGAGAGAGAGAGAGAGAGAGAGAGAGAAAGAGACAGAGAAAGAGAGTAATATAAAGAGACAGTACCGAGAAAGACAGACAGAGAAAGACAGACATATACAGTAAGAAAAAGAGAAGAAAAGAGAGAAAGAAGGTTTGGGAGAAAGAGGAAGAAAGATTTAAGAGAGTAACTGAGATGGAAATTGTGTGAAAGAAAAATGTGATATATATATATATATATAGATAGATAGATGTGAAATGTCTTAGATTATGCGAAAAAACTAGATAGATAGATAGATAGACAGATAGTATTGAGGAAGACATAATAGAAAGAAGGGTTGAAATAATGATAAAAAAAGAAAGAAAGAAAGAAAGAAAGAAAGAACAGAGGAGAAAGAGGAATGAAAAAAAAGAAAAAAGAAAGAAAGAAAGAGAGTGAAAAAAGTGAGAAAGAAAGAAAGAAAGAAAGAAAGAAAGAGAGAAAGAAAGAAAGAAATCTGACAGAGAATTAAAAAAAAAATGAGAGACAAAAAAGAAAAAAAATTAAAAGAGAGAAAACGTGTAAACAAAAAATACGAGAGAGAGAGAGAGAGAGAGAGAGAGTTAGTGTGACAGAGAGAGAGAGAGAGAGAGAGAGACGTGAAAGAGAAAGCTAGAGATAGAGAGAGAGAGAGAGAGAGAGAGTTAGTGTGACAGAGAGAGAGAGAGAGAGAGACGTGAAAGAGAAAGCTAGAGATAGAGAGAGAGAGTAGTGGGGGATGAAAAGGAATAGAAAGTGAGAAATAAAGAGACAAAGGGAGGGGAATATATCTGTTTTAAAAATGATACCTGTATTTTCCCGTTTAAAAATGAACACACTCATACACACCCAAATGAAAAATAAATAAATAACACTAAAAACAAAACAAAACAAAACAAAACAAACAAAAACAAACAAATAATAAGTTCAATAATTTATTTTAATGATGAAAAAGAATCTTTCGGGCAAATAATTATATCATAAATTCAATATCCAATAGAAGTACGTGATTTTACTTGTAAAATACTGTTTTCTGTAAATAGTTTAACAGCTCCTGCTGGCTTCTTTTCAA
The DNA here is from genome assembly GCA_963585895.1 of Sepioteuthis lessoniana. Lineage (NCBI taxonomy): Eukaryota > Metazoa > Mollusca > Cephalopoda > Myopsida > Loliginidae > Sepioteuthis > Sepioteuthis lessoniana. Next base: position 28,859 of record CAUZXS010000969.1, read on the forward strand.
CACACAAACATGACGAAGGGTTACTCAGTGAAAATCAAACGTACCTCACTAGCGACATGTCGCGCGAGATTGGTGAACTAATCGTAGCCAAGCGAGAGGTACGATTACCGAAACGGTTATCACAGTAAGAACTGGGAGGTACCCGTGATGTAATGGTTATCGTCATAGGAAATGGACACGGAGACACGAGTTCAAATCCTGGACGAGACTGATTGCATTTCACATAGCACTAATACCCTTGAGAAAGGTATGAATCCAATTATACTCCCTCCAGCTATGGTTAAATAGTAGGGCAGACTGGGTTTTTCAGCCTTGGTAAGGCAAATAGTCTAGGCGAAGGAAAACTCTGAATTCAAACCTGTTAAACTCCGCTTAAAAATTGACCTTCGGTTGTATCCTGCCCGAGTGGAGGGGTTGGTAAATATGATCCCAGTAAGAACTGGAATCGGCGATCAGATTTCAAACCCTGGACGAGCCGAATGCATGAATAAATATCTGCGTGACGTTTCATCTATGGGCAGAGTGGGTTCTTTAGCCTTTGAGAGCGTAAGGAAAACCCTGAATTCAAACCAGCTGGACCCAGATTAAAAATTAGTTCATATTTTAAAGAAGAGTAGAAAGACTGTGTTGCGCCAGATTTCTTGATATGCACGTTTGTCTGAAAGTTAATCGCCGATTTTGAACCAGAATCGTAAAGACTTCTTCTACAATCAGCCTGATTAAATGAATGTATACCTGGTTAAAATGAGTTGAAATGCACTAAATAACCTTTGACGGGTTGGCATGCCGTTAAAATCAATCATTTTATCAAAGAGAGTTTGAATTTACGTATGTGTATGAGTGTTTGTGTGTGCGCGTGTGGTTATATCTATTGCAGGGAATGGCTACTCTTTATGAGATTCAGTATCTATCTATCTATCTATCTATCTATCTTAGACTGTTCATATCTATCTATCTATCTATCTCTCTATCTCAGTCTGTTCATCTCTCTCTCTCTTTCTCTCTATCTATCTATCTATCTATCTATCTCAGTCTGTTCATCTCTCTCCCTCTCTCTCTCTCTCTCCATCTATCTATTTCTATTCATATCTATCTATCTATCTATCTTGGACTGTTCATATCTATCTATCCATCCATCTATCTATCTCAGTCTGTTCCTCTCTCTCTCTCTCTATCTATTTCTATTCATATCTATCTATCTATCTATCTATCTATCTATCTATCTATCTATCTCAGTCTGTTCATCTCTCTCTCTCTCTCTCTCTCTCTCTCTCTCTCTCTATCTATCACAGTCTGTTCTTATCTATCTATCTATCTATCTATCTATGTTTATTCATATCTATCTATCTCTCTATCTATCTATCTATCTATCTATCTATCTAAGCTCAGCTCATATCTATCTATCTATCTATCTATCTATCTATCTATCTATCTATCTCAGTCTGTTCTTATCTATCTATCTATCTATGTATCTATCTATCTATCTATCTATCTATCTATGCTTATTCATATCTATCTATCTATCTATCTAAGCTCAGCTCATATCTATCTATCTATCTATCTATCTATCTATCTATCTATCTATCTCAGTCTGTTCTTATCTATCAATCTATCTATCTATCTCTGTCTATTCATATCTATCGATCTACCAATCAATCTCTGTTAGTCTTTTTGAGAATATAGGTATGTTTCTAGCCGCCCATCAGTGTGTGTGTGTGTGTGTGTGTGTGTGTTAGTCAGTGTTTTAGTATATGTACTAATGTATGTTACTATCTTCATTAGTATTAATTCTTTCTACCCGTTACATCGGTATACTGAAGTACTTCGAATTTTCTTTTCAATTTAACTCTCCCACCGCCCCAACGAGTGTCCTGGATATGACACTAAACAGTCTGATGGTAAGGTCCCTGTAATGCTGGGGCCTTGGGGAATACGGAACACCCCTTCATTTCCACTGCTCCCAGGTCCCCGCTGGCCCGGCGTGAAGCACCTGATAGGGCCCTATCTATGGGTTAAATAGAACTAACAGCATACTTATGCTAAACTGAATTATTTGACTAAACCGAATAGCTTTAAATAGAAATGTTTTTGACAATTAAACCGTACTTACAAATAAACTGAGTGTTTATCATATTTACCAACCCCTCCGCTCGGGCAGGATGTGACACAAGGTCAATTTTTAAGCAAAGTTTAACAGGTTTGAATTCAGAGATTTCCTTCTCCTAGACTAGTTGCCTCACCAAAGCTGAAGAACCTAGTCTGCCCTACTATTTACCCATTGCTGCGTGTTTATGATAAATTGAATTATTTCAAATAAAACTGTTTTTCGACATTAAAACTGTATTTACACTAAACTGAATTGTTATATATAACAGCTTGAATAGTTTGAAATAGAAATGTTTTTGACTATTAAACTGTGTACTTATGCTAAACTGAATTGTTTGAAATAGAAGTGATTATTTACATAAAAATAGATTTGGCATTAGATAACCTACAAAGGTTGATATGCCATGAAACCAAACCAAACCAATTTACCAGTGTTACGGCAAGGGATAAATATCGGGACAAAGCTTAGAATATTTGTGTCTGTTTGTCCTTGTTAGTCTTTTCGTAACTATTTATGTGTGTCGTCGTTTGTTTTTTTTTTTTTTTTGTTTTTAGTTTGGGGAGGTTTTATGGCATATCAAAGATTGTAGGTTATTTAAAGCCAAATTTCTTTTTCACACATATAAACAGTTCTATTTCAAATAATTCAGTTTAGTATAAGTATAGTTTTTGTTTACGAACAGTTAAATGTAAAACAGTTCTATTTCAAGAAATTCAGTTTAGCTTAAGTACGCATTTTAAATGTCAAAAAACAGTTCCATTTGAAACAACTTTGAAGAATGCGGAATAACTCTACATTGCCATTGCTTCCAAGTTTAATCTGGCTTGTATTGATAGCACTTAATAAGGATCCTATCTATGGGTCAAATGGAACTGTTTGATCATTTGTGCAAACAAATGACTGATATTTAATTGAATTGTTAGTGATACATAGCAATACTTGGAACCATTCAACTATGTGCAAACAAATGAGTCGTGATGAATAGAATAATCCTATTTACCAACCCCTCTGCTCGGGCAGGATATGACACTATGTCAATTTTTAAGCGGAGTTTAACAGGTTTGAATTCAGAGTTTTCCTTCTCCTAGACTAGTCGCCTCACCAAGGCTGAAGAAACTAGTCTGTCCTACTATTTACCCATAGCTGGAGGGAGAATAATTGGATTCATACCTTTCCCAAGGGTGATGAATAGAATAATTAGTATTAAATAGCAATACTTGTTACCACTTCACTATCTGCAAACAAATGATTAATATTTAATAGAATCGTAAGTGTTTGATAGAATTTTTTGAAACAATTTGTGTACAAACAGTAGCAATACTAGTATGCAAACAAATTAGTTTTAACACAATTAAAAATGGAACTACCTCCAAGCTATTCACGTACAAATCCATTTAAACGTATAAAAACAAAAGATTGATACTAAATTATTGTTATATTGTTATCTACAGCATCATAACAACACAATAATAAAGACGCAGGAAGACTTCTTTAACAAAATATTTACCTCTCACTTTATTGCAAGGGTGCGAAAAGGGTTACTCAAGGTTTGCGTGTGAGAGGGAGCTGGAGACCGAACAGAACTGAAATATTTTGACCCCCACTCTTATGGCCGTCAACGTTGTGTCTTTCTCGTTCTCCTGATGCTCAACCGGGGGACCTGGGGTCCACTCTGCTGGGTGCTGGCTTTCTTTACTGCATCTTATCAGCAACTTCTCTGGTCCCCAAACTCCATCGGAGTTCCCGAGGGCCCCCTCGGCCGGGTGTGGCTTTCCCTACCACACCTCGTCTATAGCTCCGTCCCCCACTGTAACTGCAACTGTCACTTGACTTCTGTCTTGACTGAGTTATATAATAGTTCAACGCCCACTCGATCGCCCACACGATCTTTGGAATGGCATGATTGATCGTCATCCAGAGGAAATAACTGTCATGCAGTTCACAAGTCACTCTCTTCCGGTGCATCAGTCTATGAGTGTATCATGGGCTTTACCTTGTCCCATTTCATCAGCCAAATCCACCCACGCGATTTCTTTCGATTACTGGCCATTGGAATGTGTCACTTCCTTCCGGTGCATCACTTTGGAATGGCATGTTTCCTCGGGCCGAAGGTCAAAATACAACATTGCATTATTTGTGTTAGATAGAAATGGCTGAAATCATTTAACTATGTGCAAATAAAAATTTACATTTAAACTGCGTGCTTATGCTTAATTGAATTATTTGAAATAGAACTGTTTTTCGACATTAAAACTGTATTTACACTTAACTGAGTTGTTCCATATAACTGCTTGAATAGTTTGAAATAGAAATGTTTTTGACGATTAAACTATGTACTTACGCTAAACTGAATTGTTTTAAATAGAACAGATTATTTACATAAAAATGGATTTGGCGTTAAATACCCTACAAAGGTTGATATGCCATAAAACCAACCAAACCAAACCAAACCAACCCAACCCTCATGTGTGTCAATATCTACGTATGTATCCTATGTTTGGTTTGGTTTCTTTATTTAATGGCATATCAACCTTTGTAGGTTATTAAATGCCAAATCTATTCTCCTAGAAAAATAGTAGTGGTACTATTTAACCCATAGCTGGGAGGATAAGGGGGGTTCATACCTTTCCCAAGGGTATTTGCCCGAAAGTGAACGTAATAGCGTGACTGGAGTACGAACTCGCTTACAACGATTCTGCAGTCCATCGCTTTAACCATTACACCACGAGGACACCCCCTTGTATGTATACAAGGTTGCGTCACACTCTTTATCAATACTGTGTGTATTTGTGTGCGTTTTTGATTGTCGTCTTGTTTGTACTTTTCTTTTTAAGTGTGACGTAATGTTATTGTCTTTGCTAATATTAATGAGTACCTGTGTGTATTTTTTCTATGGGGTTATTAGGGTGTGTCTGAAACTGAGCTTGCTCACTGAATATTGCTATCTTTGCTCATAATAATGTGTGTCAGTGTGTGTGTGTCTTCGGGAATATTATTATATGTTGGTATAATCACGATGTATGTGTGCATTTGTCAGTTATTGTACGTTAGGGTAAGTTATTATTATATTTTATCGGTCAGGTTTGATTTCCATATGATCGAAAGCCTATCGATAGCTGTCCATGTCTTCGTTAGCCGTGTGTCGATGTCTTTTGATGAGACGCTGCTTCCTAGGTAGGTGAATTTGTCAACCAGTTTCAGGGAGGTTCCGTCTACTGTGGAGATGTCGCCTTTCTGATTAAAGCACATAAATTCAGTTTTGTGTGCATTGACATGGAGTCCAATGCCTGCAGGCTGCGGTCGTGTCGATACTACTGTATGGATGCACTACTTGGACGCTGACTAAACGGTTGGAGAAGAAGCTCGACGGCAATTATACAAGAATGTTGCGAACAATATTGAACAGGTCCTGGCAGCAACACCCCACACGGCGCCAACTATACGACCACCTACCACCTATCACGAAAACTATACAAGCTAGACGAACCAGACATGCCGGACACTGCTGGAGAAGCAAAGACGAGATCGTAAGTGATGTGTTCCTGTGGACCCCCGCATATGGCCAATCAAAAGCAGGACGACCAGCTAGAACATTCATACAGCAGCTATGTGATGATACGGGATGTAACCCCGAAGACCTGCCGAAGGCGATGAATGATAGGGAGACGTGGAGAGAGAGGGTCTGGGATATCCGGGCTAGCCGCACGTCTTGATGATGATTATTATATGCACCTGTGTACATGTGTGTGTGAACATGTACGAGTGTGTAAATCACTTCGGGAATATTAGTGTAAAATTGATTATGCATCTGTAAGTCACGTGTGTGTATGTGTTTTAGGACTTTCGCTTGTACGTATGTGTGTGTGTGTGTCTTTGTCTCATCGGTAATATGAGTGTGTGTCTGAAAATGAATATCTGTTACTCTGCGTGTCAATGCATCTCCGCTAATAATAATAATGTGTTTGTGCGTGTGTATTCGGTTTCTTTGTCTAATGGCACATCAACCTTCGTGGATTATTTAATGCCAAAGCTATCCCTCTAGAAGAACAGCACTTGTGCTATTTAGAACATAGCTTGAAAAATAAGGGGGCTCATACCTTTCCCAATGGTATTTGTCTGAAAGTGAACGTAATAGCGTGACTGGAGTTCGAACTCGCTACCTATAATTTCGCAGTCCACCGCTTTAAGCATTACACCACGAAGACAACCTCTGTGTGTAGGTGTGCACGTGTGTTCAGGAATATTATTGTGTATCTGTGTAGTCATAAAGTGTGTATGTGTTAGTATATTACTGTGTATGCTAGGCTAAGTTTGTTTTATTAGTCTTGTCTGACTGTATGCGTGGATTTGCACGTGAGCCTTCGTACAGAGTTAATCTCTCTCTCTCGAGAGAGAATATTATTGTAGTCGCACGCATGTGTGTATGTGTAAGTGCGATAATCTGACAGCGTTCGTACTGATATAAGTTGGGGCTTTAGATTATTGCACGGATATACGTGCGTGCGTATGTATTCATTTACTAACCCCTTCGCGCAGGTAGGATGTGAAATAAAGTCAATTCCTGAGTGTAGTTTAACAGGTTTGGATTCGGAGTGTTCCTTCTCCTAGACTGGTTGCCTAACGAAGGTTGCAGAATCTAGTCTACCCTAGCTAGAGGGGTAAGGATTAGATTCATACCTTTCCCAAAACTACAAGTGCTTTAGTTTGGTTTCTTTGTTTAATGGCATATCAACCTTTGTAGGTTATTTAATGCCAAAGCCTTTCTCCAAGACGAACAGTAGTGGTACTATTTAACCCATAGCTGGAAGGATAAGGGGGTTCATACCTTTCTCAAGGGTATTTGCCGAAAGTGAACGTAATAGCGCGACTGGAGTACGAACTCGCTTACTACGATTCCGCAGTCCATCGCTTTAACCATTACACAACGATGACATCCACCCCTACAGGTGCTTTGTAAAATGCAATTTGCCTTGTTGAGGTTTCGAACTCGTGTTAATGTGTTCATTTCCAACGATGATAAACATGACACCGCTGGTGTGTGTAGATATGCGCACACAAATATGTGTGCTAATCTCTCGAGAATATTAGTGTACACCTGTGTGTAAATATTGGTGGGCGTCTTTAGTTATGTGCGTGGAGTGATTCTCGTTCGGTCCGAATTTTTTTTTTTAATGGCATATAAATCTTTCCCATGCCAAAGCAATCCTCGTAGAAAAACGACAGTGATACTATTCAATCCGTAACTGATGAGATAAGAGCGTTCACACCTATAGGAGGTGATATTGTGTTTTGATATCTAATTTCCAAGTTGTAGTGGTATATTTAATTTGTTTTTATATGTGGTTGCGTGTTCTCACAAGTCGGAAGGTCGCCATTTATAGCTATAGGGATATTATTATTATTGTTATTATTATTATTGGGTTTAAGGTTTAAGTTGGTTTTGTTGGTATTACTTTGGTTGCGTTAGTATTTCGTTGGTTGCGTTGGTATTTCGTTGGTAGTTATCCCCTCGCTATATGTTGATGGAAAATAAAGGCAGTGGAGAAGAACGAAGATGTCGTTAGGTTTTTGTATCAAGGTTTTAATGGCAGCATGAAGTAAGGGGTTTTACGCTGGTATGCTGCGAGCCTCGTAGTAAAGAAAGAAGGTAGGAAGTTGTTAGAGTGTATCATCTAATTTGTTTTTAAGTAGGATCCCTTGGTCTAAAAGAATATACTCCAGGGGTCCATAAACTAGATGGCTCTCCTCATAGTGTATGATGGTGCTGCTGCTACTCAGGAACAGACGTTAAGACGTTCGTTCCCGTTGAGGATTTCTGAGCGAGAGAGAGATTCGCGGGCTTTCTTCAATTTTTGGTTCTGCTAGGAAATATGGTTCGGGCTGAATAGGACACGTCATCCTGATTGGGTGAAAATGTTCGGCGACTCTAACGGTCAAATTGAATTACGCGCCAAACAAAAATTCAAGTTTCTTTCTGCTACACACCATTGCTGAGGGTAAAAGTCCAAAAGTGAACGTAATAGCGCGACTGGAGTTTGAACTCACTTACTTCGACGTCGTAAACCAGTAGTTTAGTATTTTCGCCACTGTTTCTTTGGTAATTTACTAAGCTTTTGGCTTAGATGTCGCACCGTATTTATCGCGCGTCCAACCAAACGAGCGAGAGTGGCACAAATCCTTTTTTTAAGGAGGGCCCGGCCACAAGGCCGCCTTGCCGTCACGCTCGGCAAGATGTGGCACGTAGCTGCATATATGGGAAATTCAATGAGACTCTAACTCACTTGTGGAGGCTTGCTACATTACCCGAGGCGTCTGTTAGGGTGTGTGCCTATAGAAACATATATATGTTCCTATCTTCCGAAATATTAAGGTGTGTGTGTTAATCCCAGTGTATTGAGCAATTGTGTGTGTACGTGCTGTTTTGGGTCTGTGTAATTTCTTATTTACGGTTGCTTTGTCTCTCTCTCTCTCTCTCTCTCTCTCTCTCTCAGTTATTGCTTGCGCTATTGCATATACGTTATTTTCTTCACGTATATGCGTTTATGTATTGGTGTGTGTGTGTGTGTGTGTGTGTTTGACAGAACAATGCTGTCTGTATTGTGTGAGTTCACCTCTTTGCTTATAAAAACGTGTGTGTATTCGTGACTTATTTGGAATTAGTGTAAGTAAGTTTGTGTACTGCCTGTTTATGGGTGTGTCTTTATCAATATGCGATAATCTCTTCGGATTATGTCGTTAATCGACTGTTCGTTTGGTTAGATTAGGTTAGGTTGGTTGGTTGGTTTTTATGGCATATCAACCTTTGTAGGTTATTTAACGCCAAATCCATTTTTATGTAAATAATCAATTCTATTTTTTTAAAATTCAGTTTAGCATGAGTATACAGTTTAATTGTCAAAAACATTTCTATTTCAATCAATTCAAGCCGTTATATATAATAATTCAGTTTACTTTAAGTACAGTTTCAATGTCAAAGACAGTTCAGTTTCAAACAATTCAGTTTAACATAAGCACGGTTTGAATGTAAGTACAGTTTAATTGTCAAAAACGTTTCTATTTCAATCAATTCAAGCAGTTATATATAATAATTCAGTTTAGTGTAAGTACAGTTTCAATGTCAAAGACAATTCAATTTCAAACAATTCAGTTTAACATAAGCACGGTTTGAATTTAAGTACAGTTTAATTGTCAAAAACATTTCTATTTCAAGCTATTCAGTTTAGTCAAGCAGTTCTAATTCAGCCAATTCAGTTTAGTATAAGTACAGATTTTGTTTACACAAAGTTAAATGTCAAAATAGTTTTAAATTAAAGAATTCAGTTTAGTGTAAAACAGTTTCAATGTCAAAAATAGTTCTATTTCAAATAATTCAGTTTAGCATAAGCACGCAGCTTAAATGTAAGTACGCCTTAATTGTCAAAAACATCTCTATTTCAAGCAATTCAGTTTAGCATAAGTATTCCGTTAGTTACATTCAACCCATAGATAGGGCCCTATCAGGTGCTACCACGCTGGGCCAGAGTGGACCTGGAAGCAATGGCAATGAAGGAGTGCTCCGTATTCCCCAAAGCCTCAGCATTACTGGGACCTGGTTATCAGACTGTTTAGTGTCTAGGACACTCGTTGGTGGAGGGTACTACTCTGCAGAGAAGCAGTCGGTGTATTCTACAGCCCCAGGGCAACTGTTCGTTTGCTTTCTTTGTTTAATGACATATCAACCTTCGTTGGTTATTTAATGCCAAATCTATCAGGGGTCCTATTTATAGGCTCATACCTTTCCCAAGGCTAATTGTCCGAAAGTGACCGTAAGAGCACGACTGGAGTTCGAACTCGTTTGACTTCGATTCTAAAGTCCAGCGCTATAACCATTACACCACGAGGACAACCCCGCGACTGTTTGTGTGTTATGTTGTATACTGATGCATGTTTCGACCTTCGTTTAAATTACTACGTGTGCGTGTGTGTATATGTGTGTGAACATGAGTGTGTTCGTCTATATGACGTGTGTTAAACTGTGTATTACAGTGCGAGCTCATTATTATTATTATTATTATTATTATGTATATGTATGTTTTCGTGATTATGAAGTCTGTGTGCGTGTTAGATAGCGTGTTCCGGAGCCTGTTCTACAGATGTACCCTTGGGAAAGATATGAACCCTCTCATCCTCTCAGCTATGTGTTAAATAATACCCCTTAGTGTTCTTCTAAAAAAGGATGGATTTGGTATTAAATAACCCACTGTGTACTCATGCTAAACTGAATTGCTCTTAATAGAGGTAACTAATTCCATAAAAACATATTTGGCGTTAAATAACTTACAAAGGTTGATATGTCATAAACCGAAAAACACCTCTACGTTATTTAAATTTAAATTTATACGCTCTATTAATATTGAACTCACTTCATTTGTAAACATAGAAAACTAATATATATATATATATATATATATATATATATATATATATCAGAAACAGAGATATATGCCAAGAGGCTCCAAGATCAGGCGGTAACTGCTTCTGCATGGAAATGGTACTCCTGACCTGTGATTCAACTCTAACAAAACCTGTTAGTTATTCTAAGTTACTGCTGGATCGCCCTTGGCAAGTACTAATAATGATTCAGCCTGGAATCCTTACCTGGCCCCAGGGTCATAATCTCATGCACTTTGCTCGTGGTACTGCTTTTATTGACTTTGATGTAACAATTGTATGGCTTTCTTTGTGAGGTTAGGAATAAAATTTGATGGTATGAGTGGAGGCAGATATTACGATAACATGTTCCACAATTTTATAACACCTTGAATTTATTAAACCTTCTTTCATAATAATGATAATTATAATAATAAAACTATGGAACATTAAGGTAACGGTGACACCGATTGTAATTGGAGCACTTGGAACAATCCCCAAATGATTGGTAAAAGGACTGGAAAACTTGGAAATAAGACGACAAGTGGAGACCTTCCAGACTACAGCATTAAGATCGGCCAAAATACTTAGAAAAATTCTAAAGATTTGAAGAGAAGATTTGAAGCAGCACATAAACTCCAGTAAAAAAACACATCAGTAAACGCCGGTGTGAAAAACTATCAAGGGAGTAAAATTATAAGCGAAAAACAGAATCTCTTAAAAAAGCAGCGCGAAACAACGCCATAAGGACCAATTATCTTAAAGCAAAAATATATAAAACACAACAGAATAGCAAGTGTAAATTATGTGGTCATAGAGACGAAATAATTCATCCCATAATAAGCAAATGCAACAAACTAGCGCAAAATGTGTATCAGACAAGACATGACTGGGTGGAGAAGGTGATCTACTCGGAATTATGCAAGAAATTGAAATTTGATTATACGAACAAGAGATATGTGCACAAACTAGATTCCTTCCAAGAGAATGAGACGCATAAATTCTCTCGGATTTTGAGAAACAAACAAATTCCCGAATCCCGACCAGAAGACCAAACTTAGCGATAATTACCAAAAAAAAAAAAAAGAAAAGTAAAAAAGAGAACCTGCCGAATTGTGGACTTTGATGTCTCGGCAAAGCGAAAAGTACTTTGACCATGCCAGGTACTTTGACCATGCCAGGAAAGTACTTTGACCATGCCAGGAAACTGAAGGAAAGCTGTAAAACATGAAGTTGACGGTGATACCAATTGTAATGAGCACACTTGGAACGGTCACCAAAAGATTGGAAAGGGGACTGGAAGAGTTCAAAATCGGAGTACGAATCGAGACCATCCAAATTACAGCATTGTTGAGATCGGCAAAAATACTGAGAAGAATCCTGGTGACCTAGAACACTTACCGTCGCTCATACTTGTAAAAGACGACTAGTTAACGCTGCTGTGAAAAATTTAAAACGAGTATAATAATAATAATAATAATAATAATAATAATAATCAACAAGAAAAAGAGAACTTGCAAAATTGTGGAATTTGCTGTCCCGGCTGACCATGGAGTAAAATTTGCCCAGTCGGTCGGAGCGGTCGAATACATCGACTGCATCTCTGCAGACGAGTAAGATCCCAACTAATGAGTGTCCTGATATATGACATTAAACGGTCTGATGTTGAAGTTCTAGTAAGGCAGGAGCTTTGAGGAACGTGGAGCACTCCATCATTGCCATCGCTCCAAGATCCACTCTGGCTCGGAGTGGTAGCACCTGATAGGCTTCTATCTATGGATCAAATAGAAATAAACTACGTCATTTATGCTAAACTGAATTGTTTGAATTAGAACTGTTTGACTTGACTGAGTAGCTTGAAATAGAAATGCTTTTGACAATCAAACTGTATACTTACATTTAAATTGCTTACTTATGCTAAACTGAATTGTTTGAAATGGAACTGTTTTTGTATGCTAAACTGAATTGTTTGAAATAGAACTGATTATTTGTATAAAAGTGGATTTGGTATTAAATAACCTACAAAAGTTGATATGCTATAAAACCCAAACAACCAACCTACCAACAGAGTAAAATTGAAAGAAAGCGAAAAGACAGATAAGTACCTTGACCTTGCTAGGGGATTGAAAAAGCTGTGGAGCATGAAACTGACAGTGATACCAATTATAACTGGAGCTTTTGGTACAGTCACCAAAGGATCGATACTGGGACTGGAAGACTTGGAAATAAGAGGAAGAGTGGAAACCATTCAAACTACAGTATTCGGTTAGAATACTGAGGAGAATCCTGGAGACTTGGGGAGACTTGCTGTCACTCAAACTCCAGTGAGAAACCATCGGCTAACGCTGGTGTAGAAAACTCGAAAAGGACTCAAAGAACAAAATTCATTTTTGTTTTTATTTCCATTCTTCTTCTTCTTCTTCTTCTTCTTCTTCTTCTTCTTCTTCTTCTTCTTCTTCTTCTTCTTCTTCTTCTTCTTCTTCTTCTTCTGTCTCATCTCTCTTTCTCTTTGCCCTTTCTTTTTCTTCTATACATATTTTGCTGTTTCTTCTTCTTCTTCTTCTTCTTCTTCTTCTTCTTCTTCTTCTTCTCTCACCTTTTCTCCAGTGCCGTCTCTTTTTCTCTTTCTCTTTCTCTATCCTTTCTTAAAAATTTCATTTGCCTCATCTCTCTTTAAGGGAATTCATGGGACGTAGTGGCTAACGTGCTGGACTTCAATACCTTAGTGAGTTCGAACTCCAGTCACACTATTAAGTTTCCTGCGGGCTAATAGCTTTGGGTAAGGTATGACAGTCTTTATCCTCACTGCTATGGGTTAATTAGTAACACTGCTGTGGTGCAACAAAGAGAGTTTTGGCAGTAACTAAACTATGAAGGTTCATGTGCCATTAAACAAAGAAAGCAAACGGAACTAAATATCTTTCTTTTTCTTTTTCTTTTCTGTTTCTTTCTTTCTTCTTCTTGCCTAATTTCACTTTCTTTTTCTGTTTTTCATTCTTCTGCCTCATCTCTCACCATCTCTCTCTCTCTCTCTCTCTCATTCTCTCTCCCTCTCTCTCTATCATCTCTTTCCTATTTCACCTACACCGTCTTTCTTTTTCTTTGCTGAGCTTAATCATTCTCTCTTTCTCCTGTTCCCTTATTCTCTCCAACTCACTATCTCATTCTCTCTCTCTCTCTTTCTATTATCAATTTCCTATTTCCTCTTCACCATCTTTCTTTTTCTTTGCTATCCTTTATTCTTCTTTTCTCTTTCTCTTGTTTCCTCACTCTCTTTCTCCAACTCTCTCTGTCTGTCTGTCTGTCTGTCTCTCTCTCTGTCTCTCTCTCTCTGTCTCTTACTTTCTCATATCTCTTTCCTGTTTCAGTTACTCTCGTTCTTTTTCTTTGCTGTGCTTTATTCGTCTCAATTTCTCCGGTTTCCTCACTCTCTTTCTCCAACTCTCTCTCTCTCTCTCTTTCTCTCTCTCTCTATCTTGCTCTCTCTCTCTCTCCTATTTCCTATTCCCCGTACTACTTCTTTCTTTTTCTTTGCTGTGCTTTATTCTTCTCTCTTTCTCCTGTTTCCTCACTCTCTTTCTCCAACTCTCTCTCTCTCTCTCTCTCTATCTTGCTCTCTCTCTCTCTCCTATTTCCTATTCCCCGTACTACTTCTTTCTTTTTCTTTGCTGTGCTTTATTCTTCTCTCTTTCTCCTGTTTCCTCACTCTCTTTCTCCAACTCTCTCTCTCTCTGTCTTTCTTTTTCTTTCTCATATCTCTTTTCTATTTCAGCTACTCTCTCTTTCTTTTTCTTTGCTGTGCTTTATTCTTTTCTCTTTCTCCTGTTTCCTCACTCTCTTTCTCCAACTCTCTCTCTCTCTCTCTCTCTCTCTCTTTCTTTCTTTGGAAGGAAGCCTTATCCCTTTGCTTGGAATATAGTCGGCATATTCTAGGTTTTGTTGACACAGATGGTTTTATTGCCATTTTTATGTATCTTATATTCCTTGTGTACAGGTGCACGTTTCTGCACTTACCGATTTCTACTGATTTGATTTTCATTGAATAAATTCTACAAAAATCGAGAACTCAATTTTGAGAGTCTTCTTTACACAACATAGATAGATAGATAGATAGATGGAAATGAATAGAGACAAACATATATATATATATATATATATGAACAGGACTCAATTAGGATATTTCGTTTGGTTTAGTTTTATGGCATTTCAACCGTTGTAGGTTATTTAATGCCAAATCCTCTTTACACATATATATTAAATATATATGATTTGTTTCGTTGGTAGTTGTGTTTTATGGCATATCAATCTTTGTAGGTTATTTAATGCCAAATCCATTTTTATACATATAATCAGTTCTATTCAAAACATTTCAGTTTAGCATGAGTACACATTTTAATCGTCAAAAACATTTCTATTTCAAGCAATTCAGTTTGATCAAACGATTCTAGTTCAAAGAATTCAGTTTAGTATAAGTATAGATTTTGTTTACACACACTTAAATGTTAAAACAGTTCCACTTCACACAATTTAGTTTAGCATGAATACATTTTCAATATCAAAAACAGTTCTGTTTCAAACAATTCAGTTCAGCATAAGTACGCAGTCATGATCTCAAAACAGTTCTATTTCAAGCTGTTCAGTTTAGCATAAGTACACAGTTTAGTCCTTTTAAACCTATACGTTGGACCCTATCTGGTGTTACCACACCGGGCCATAGTGGACCTGGGAGCGATAGCAATGAAGGGGTGCTCAGCTTTCCCCAAAGCTCCAGCATCAGTTGATCCTCACTATAAGATTGTTTAGTGTCATATCTAGGACACTCATTTGCAGAGGTGCAGTCTGTGCATTCTAGAGCCGCAGCCGACTGGGAAATACACAGAGTTAAATGTCAAAACAGTTTTATTTCAGATAATTCAGTTTAGCATAGGTACACAGATTAGATGTCAAAACAATTCTATTCCTAGCAATTCAGTTTAGCATAAGTACGCAATTTCAATGTCAAAACAGTTCTATTTTGAACAAATCAGTATAGAATAAATACGCTGTTTAAATCCTAAAACCAGTAAGCTCAAGAAACCACAGTTTAGTATTAGGTGCTTCCACATAAGATGAAAGTGAACCCGGGAACAATGGCCATAGGTAAAAAGATTTTAAAAGGATAAAATAAAATTTGCTATACAAAAAAGTAAAACGGATTAAAATTTCAATATAAAGAAAGTTTAAGAGGGAATAAAATTTGATATGAAGAGTGAGTGGCACTAAAGCCAAGTTTAGTATTTAACTGGATAAAGTTTTTAGGGGGGTTTAGTGTGCCATTAAACGGTGAATTTAAACAGTAAGTTCCGCAGCTTTTTAGTTCGGTTATTGATTCGAAAAAATAACACAGACAATAAAGTTTTTTAAAAGGAATTTTATACAAAGAAATAATCAAAGAAAGGGATAAAAAAAATAAAGTGTTGCAAATTTTTAGTACAATTTGCGGGAAACTTATCTGCGAGAGTGTCCAGGAAACAAAGTTCTTTAAATTTGAATCGTTTTCTTTTCTTTGTTTGTTTTGTCGAAAAGTTTAAGAGTTCTTTGAATTTCGAGTCTTCTTTAAGGTTCTTTTCCGTAGAATTTTCGGTTGAATTTTCTTTCAGTTGAATTTTCTTGGTAGAACTTCAATATTCGACTTTCATTTATTTTTGTTTCTTGGGAAGCTTCTTTCAAGAAGCAAGTGACGAAACCAATCTGTCGGCTAATTTTCCAGCCTTTACAGTTCGGGCCCGAAATTTGTACCAAAGGTCAAATAATAGTTTAATAAAAGGAGGAAGTCACTTTTTGGTGCCGCACTGTCTGGGATTACTTCTCCTTCCGGCCAAATCATGCCGTACGTGGTCAGCTTGATTTTTTTCTTAGAAATAAATTTTTATATAATCGACGTTTGCCCAGTCGGCTGAGGCTGTAGAATGCACTGACTGTACCTCTGCAGAGGGGGTAAGGCCCCTCCCCCCAACGAGTGTCCTGGTATATGACACAAAACATTCTGATGGTGAAGTCTCAGTAATGCTGGGGCCTTGGGGAATACGGAGCACCTTTTCATTGCCATTGCTCCCAGGTCCACTCTGGCCCGGCATGGTAGCACCTGATAGGGCCCTATCTATGGATTAAATAGAACTAACATCGGTTTGTATCTCGAAATCACAGAGAAAGTGTGCATCTCCTTTTCCAGGACGGATACTGGGTTGTGCAGATACCATTTTTTCGTATGGTCAAATTTGAGCTTCTTGCACAGTTCCCAGTTGATCACCTTGCCAACCCAATCATGTCTACTCTTCTACTCTTTTTCTGCTAAGCATTCGCTTATTATGTGATTGATTATTTTATCTCTATCAACACATAACCAACGTCTGCTATTTTGTTCTGTCTTGTCTATTTTTGCATTGACATAGTTATGTTCTTATTATCATTATAATTATTATTTACTCATTAGTTTTTCACATCAGCATTAGCTGATGGTCTTTCACTGGAGCTTGAGTGACAGCAAGTCTCCTCAAGTCTCCAGGACTCTTCTTAGTATACTGGCCGTTCTCAATAATGTAGTAGTTTGGATAGTCTCCACTCGTCCGCCAACCTCCAAGTCCTCCAGTCCCTTTAGTAATCATTTAGTTACTAATCCAAACGCACCAGTTAGAATTGGTATAATTATCCTTTGCATGTTCTATAGTTTTTTCAATTCTCTAGCAAGGTCGAGGTAGTTATCCTTCTTTTCACATTCTTTCAGTTTTATTCTGTGGTCAGCCGAGACAGAAAAGTCGACAATTTTGCAAGTTCTCTTTTTTTGTGGATTATTATCAGGTCTTCTGGCCGAGATTAGGTGATCCCTGTGTGCATCAAAGTCCCATTGGAGTTTTATTATTATTATTATAATTATTATTCAAAGGATGAAAGAAAGAAAAAAGTGGTCGTTGTATTATTAAATGAAAAGTGAATTGATCGGTAATTGCTGCGATTGGCTCCTTTGATAATAAGTGGAAAAACTGAATTTCTTATTTAAATTTATTTTTATTAACTCTTTACTCATCAAAATTTAGGAAAGGTTTTAAGTTTCGACTTTATAGATTTATTAAGAAGAAAGCAACAACTTTATCGATTTAAGAGTAAAAAAATTTACAAGTAAAAATTTAAGTGTAAAAAAATAATGACAAAGGGCCACGTGTTTTGATTTAAAGGCCTTTGTTTATATCGGATTTTATATCGATTTAACTTTACATATATATGTAATATAATGGCCGAGGGATTTTGTTTTATGTCTTTGGGCTTAGTTAGGCAGAGAACCTTTCGGCTCAGCACATGGGTTAGTTAGGTGCTAACTTGAGCGCAGTTGTTAACGCGTGCGGGGAGGATGTGTCATTCATAGATGTCAAAATAAAAATCCCAGAGAAAGGTTGACCAGTGGATGTGAATGACATCATGCACCAGAAGCGCGCACGCAGAGGATTTTGGGGATTTTGAAAAAGTCAGTTAGTAGAGTTGAGTTGAGTCCTGCCTCGGGAAAAGATGGTTGACTTTGGCTTGCTCGCAGAGGCCTTGGGCAGGTGTCGCACGAGATGAGGTGCAGATGAAAAAGCCAGAATAGAAAGAATGTGTATCTCTCTCCTTATGTCGAAGAACCTTTCAACTCAAACGTAATAAAAAGTTTCGTACCTGAACTAAGAAGTCGTAAGTGTTTTTTGTGTTTCGAGATTCCTATGTTCTATGTATATATGTTATGAACATTCTAATGTACGCTTCACACATAGCCGTATGTGGCTATGGTATATATATATATATATATATTTCTTTAAGAAAAAACAAAGCCGGTCACATTAGGATTATAAATTTATTTCCATCCTGTTATGTGTTTTTTGATAAAATCAAAAAACACGAAAAGAAAAAAAAAAAGAAAAAGGAATTCTTCAGATCTAATGAATAAAATAAATCAAAATTTCTGAAGAAGTCCTGTTGATTTTTTTTTTTCGTGTTTTTTGATTTTATCAAAAAAGAACATAACAGGATGGAAATAAATTTATAATGCTAATGTGACCGGTTTTTGTTTTTTCTTAAAGAAATTATTGCTCTGTAATGTCAGTGACATTGAGCTCTTTACCAGGAAAATTTAAATGTTCACTGTTGAATTTTTTTTTTTTTTTTGTCCTGATGAAATTCTTCCCAACTCCAGTTTAACTGGACCGAATAATACAAATATGCACACACACACACACACACACACACACACACACACACACATATATATATATATAAAATTTTGAAATTCATCTGATGAGCTTTAATAAGCGAAAACAATTTATTATTGAATACAGTTTTAAAATTTCTTGTTTTTTAAAGAATATATATATATATATATATGTATATATACAAACAACGCGCACACACACACACACACACACATACACACACACACACACACATATATATATATATATATATATAATCCTAACGTAAACATTCTTTTGATTGTATTTTTCGATCAGTTTAGTGTATGTACAGTTTCAAAGTCAAAAAACAGTTCTATTTCAAACAATTCAGTTTTGCATAAGCGCGCAGTTTAAATGTAAGTACGGTTTAATTGTCAAAAACATTTCTATTTAAAGCTATTCAGTTTAATCAAACAATTAAGTTTAGTATAAGTATGCTGTTAGTTCTTTTTAACCCATCTTTCTTTTACTGCCTGATGATTGTCATATAAGACGGCATGATACCTTTTTATACATATATATTAAATATATAGGATTTAGTTTAGTTGGCTTTTATGACATATCAATCATTGTGGGTTATTTAATGCCAAATCCATTTTCATACATATAAACAGGATTATTTCAAGCAATTCAGTTAAGCATATGTACAAAATTTAAATGTCTAAAACAAATCTATTTTAAACAATTCAGTTTAGCGTGTCAACAAATTTACATGGTTCCAAGTATTAGTATGCATCACTCGCACATTTTCCCTAAACTGGAGTTTAGGGGAATGTGGAGTGCCATTTCATTGCAATTACTCCAAAGTCTACTCAGCCTTGTACGGGATTCGAACTCACTTTTCCCATGTCCATATCCAACGACAATAACCACTACACTATAAGTTCCTCTACTCTCTCTCTCTCTTTCTCTCTCTCTCTCTCTATATATATATATATATATTATAACAGTGTTGGTTGTAACTTATACCCATTGTGATTCTGGTCTACCATAATATAACAGTTTAAACACGCTTACAAATTAAATCTTTATTCATTCCCCTCGACATGCAATGATGATGTTTTATTCCTTAGCTATAGTCACCTACACATACAGAAATAAAATAATGTAGCGAAATGTGAAGATACACCTACAAATTCACATCCGCTTATACAACGCGCTGTGTTTGTAAATTCAATTAAACTCATACAATCACACATTAATACGCAACTATAACCCCCCCACACACACACACTCACAACCACACGTAAATATTCAACGGTTTTTTATCTATTTTTTCGATTTTCGATTCATTTTATTTTCTTGACAGCTAGATAATTGTTGTTCTGCAAAAAACTCCATGAAACCCATTGGTCGCAGTCTAAATTCCATGAATTGAATATATATATATTCAATTCATATATATATATATATATATATATATATATATTGATATATTTGCGAACAATTTCTACGCAACGCTCAACTTCAATGTTATATGGACTTTTGCCATAAACCTTTGTGACAAAATGTCTTTACCAGTTTTATTATTGCCCCTGGGGTCAACTTCAAAGTTGATGGTGTAAAAGAGGTGTCTGACCAATTACTTCTCATGGTTAAATTCCCGAAAGTCTGTACAGCACCTAATATATACACGTATCTCGGGGCAAAAGTTGCATATCAATATATATATATATATATATATATATATATATATATATGCATATATATATATATATATATAGAGAGAGAGAGAGAGAGAACAAGTTGTTTATGAATTAAATGAATAAACCCTTCCTAAATAATTGTATGCTTTTCAAAATATTTGATCGATAAAACTTTAGAAATAATTTGTATCTGTTGGGACAACATGCACTATTTTATGCGATATATATATATATATATATATATATATATATATATATATATATATATATATATATATATATATATATCAGCAGATTACTCCATATGGGTAGGTTTTAAAGGCTCTGTCATCTACATGGATAAGTAAAAATGTGAAAAAGTTAAAGGTAGATGTGAAAAACGTATTAAATACCAGGTCAGGGGTACCAGATGAAAGGTCAAAGATACCAAATACCAGAACAAAAGTAGAAGTTATGAGGTCAAGGGTACCAGATACCAGGTCAAATTTATCAGATATAAGGTAAAAATTACCAGATACCAGGTAAAAGGTACCAGATATCAGGTCTGAGGTACCAGATACCAAAGGAAAGGTATCAGACACCAGGTCTAAGGTACCAAATACCAGATCAAAGGTACCATATATCAGGTAAAAGGTACCAGATACCAGTTAAAAGTTACCAGATACCAGGGAAAATGTGCCAGATACCAGGTCTAAAGCACCAAATACCAGATCTAAGGTGCCAGATACCAAGTCAAAGATACCAGATACCAGATATAAAGTACCAGATATCAGGTCAAAGGTACCAGATATCAGATCTAAGGTACCAGATACCAGGTCAAAAGTACCAGATACCAGATCTGAGGTGTAACATACTCATAATAATCGGGTATGTGGCATAGACATAGGGAATCTAAAAACACGAAACTTTACGAAATTGGTTCCGGTACGAAACTTTTTATTACCTTTGAGTTAAAGGTAATTCGACATGAGGAGAGAGAGACACAGTCTTTCTATGCTGACTGCTTTTGCATCGTCAGCTCTCAACCCAACCAACGTGCAGCGCCCGTAGCGCACAAAGTCGTCTGGCCTCGCCCAGCTCTGAAAGTCAACCTTCTTCTTCCGAGGTGGGAACTCAACTAACTGCTTTTTCTCAAATCTCAGCCAATGCTTTCAGTGCTTGATGTCACCCAAATACCGTGGTCCCGATTCCTATCTAGGATTTTTATTTTGATATCTCTGAATGACACATCCTCTCCGCGCGCGCTTGAACACCTGCGTTAATGTTGCACCTAACTAACCCATGCGCTAAGCGAAAGGTTCTCATCCTAACTAAACCGATAGGCAAGATATAAAAACGAAATCCCTCCGCCATTATATTACATAAGGTACCAGATACCAGGTCTAAGGAACCAGGTCACAGATAAAATATAAAAGTTATAGTAGGAAGATGTATTATACAATTTATACTTTGCCCAGTCGGGGCTGTAGAATACACCGACTGCACCTCTGCAGAGGTATAAGGTCCCCACCTAACGAGTGTCCTGGATATGACACAAAACAGTCTGATGGTGAGGTTCCTACAATACTGGAGCTTTGGGTAATGCGGAGTACCCCTTCATTACCGTCTCTCCCAGGTCCACTCTGGCCCGGAGTGGTAGCACCTGATAAGGGTCCTATCTATGGGTTAAATAAAACTAATAGCATACTTATGCTAAAATGAATTGTTTGAGTAAACTGAATAGCTTGAAATAGAAATATTTTTACATTTAAACCGTACTTACATTTAAACTGCGTGCTTATGCTTAGCTGAATTATTTGAAATAGAACTGTTTTTTGACATTAAAACTGTATTTACACTTAACTGAATTGTTACATATAACTGCTTGAATAGTTTGAAATAGAAATGTTTTTGACAATTAAACTGTGTACTTGCGCTAAACTGAATTGTTTTAAATAGAACAGATTATTTACATGAAAATGGATTAGGCGTTAAATAACCTACAAAGGTTGATATGCCATAAAACCCACCCAACAAAACAATTTATACTTATTTTTGGTGTGTTTGTTTAATGGCATATCAACCTTTGTCGGTTATTCAATGCCAAAGACATCCTTCAAGAAAAAATATTAATGATACTTTTTGATTCATAACTGGGGGCATAAGGGTGAGGATACATTTCCCATGGGTCTTAGCCTGAAAGTAAACATAATTGTGCGACTTTTTTTCGAAGTCGTTTAGGTCAAGGCCGTGGTCGGCATTTTAGCTATTACAAAAATGGGGACTCAACAAATGAAAATTTCAGTCTATATCACTGTATTGCTTATCTACATTTAGCTAGAATTAATCTAAAGGATGGAAGATCTCAAAGGCAACAGTTTGGTTTGGTTTGATTGAGTTTTATGGCATATCAACCATTATAGGTTATTTAAAGCCAAATCCTCTTTATACATATATATCAAATATATATGATTTGGTTTGGTTGGGTTTTATGGCATATCCATATTAACCAACCCCTCCGCTCGGGCAATATATGACACACGGTCAGTTTTTAAGCGGAGTTTAACAGGTTTGAAGTCAGAGTTAAGCTACCTCATCAAGGCTGAAGAACCCAGTCTGCCCTACTATTTACCCATAGCTGGAGGGCTAATAATTGGATTCATACCTTTCCCAAGGGTATTAGGGCAATGTGAAATGCAATCAGCCTTTTACAGGATTTGAACTCGTGTCACCGTGTCCATTTCCTACGACGATAACCATTACACCACGGGCACCTCCTTATTACACCATATTCACCTCCGGGTTTTATGGCATATCAACCATTGTAGGTTATTGAATGCCACATCCTCTTAATACATATATATTAGATATATATGATTTGGTTTGGTTTGGTTTGGTTTGGTTTGGTTTTATGGCATATCAACATTGTAGGTTATTTATCACCAAACCGTCTTTATACATATATATTAAATATATAGGATTTGGTTTGGTTTAGTTTTATGGTATATCAACCATTTTAGGTTATTTAATGCCAAACCCTCTCTATTCATATATATGAAATATATGTTTTTGTTTGATTTTGTTTTATGGCATATCGACTATTGTAGGTTATTTAATGCCGAATTCCTTTTCATACACATAATCTGAACTATTTCAAAGATCGATACTGCTATATGGATGCACTACATGGACTCTAACAAAACGGCTGGAGAAGAAGCTAGACGGCAATTACACAAGAATGCTGCGAGCAATCTTGAACAAGTCCTGGCGGCAACACCCCACAAGACACCAACTGTACGGCCACTTGCCTCCTATCACGAAAACTATTCAAGTTAGACGAACCAGACATGCAGAACACTGCTGGAGAAGCAGGGACAAACTCATAAGTGATATACTCTTATGGACCCCCACACATGGTCGTGCAAAAGCAGGACGACCAGCACGAACATACATTCAGCAACTATGTGAGGATACAGGATGTTGTCCAGAAGACCTGCCTGAGGCGATGAACGATAGGGAAAAGTGGCGAGAGAGGGTCAGGGATATCCGTGCTACCAGCACGACATGATGATGATGATGATTTCAAACAATTCACTTTAACATAATTATACAATTTAAATTTAAAAAACAAATTTCAAACAACTCAGTTTAGCGTGTCAACAAAGTTAAATGGTTCCAAGTATTGCAATGTATCTCTAGTACATTTCTCCTTTTAGGGGAAATATGGAGTACCCTTTCATTGCCATTACCCAAAAGACCCCTCTTCCCCAGAGTGGGGATATTTTTAGGGTCCCGTCTATTAGTCAAATAGAAGTATTAACCCATTTTCTGTATTCGAAATTATTCAACGGTGTGCAAACAAATTATAAGTAAATTGAATTATACTTAACACATGGAAGAATTTAACAGTGTGTAAATAAAACTATTAGCGTTTGATAAGAATACTTAAAACTATTTAACTATGTGCAAAAAATGAACTCTAGTCTGTTTAAAAAATATACCTACGGATTATTCATTTACAAATCATATATATCTAAAATACATATTTAAATTATATAAGTGTAAAGAGGGATTGGTATTCAATACTATTCAAGGTTTGATACGATATAAAATCTATTAAAACAAAAAAAAAAAACCAAACAAACAAAAAACAAATAAATAAATAAAATCCCCCCCCAAAAAACAATCAATTTTTCAAATCATTACTTTAAGAGATTCTTACTTTTAGGGAACCGGACCATTAGCCTACTGTGTTGAATGTTCGCCAATGAGCCGGGAGACCGAGGTTCAATCCCAGGTTAAGTTGTTGCATATTGACCCCGGCCAAGCTGTCAAAAGAAGAAATGCACCAGTGTAAATAACAGGTGCATCCGGTCGAAGATATCAGGAGATCAGGGGCGACCTTGACTGTCGAGGGGTTGAATTGAGTGCGAAATTGTGACGCTCGCAGGAAGTAGGTGGGTGTCAAATTATTATATAACCCCGGCGACAGGAAGTTCAGATCAGTCGGAGAATAAGATGGTGGAATGAGAACCATGTTCCGGCAGAGGCTGGACCACCAGGCCCCCGGTTGAGCAGCCCAGGAGAACGGGAAAGAAAGGCTGTGATAGCCAGAAGAGTTGTACTTGATGCCGCCTTGCTTAACACTCAGCATTATAAGGTTTGGATCAAGGATAAAATAGATCAATCCTGGAATGGAGTAGCGCCCGCCCTTACACCTCGGTGTAGTAGCTTTTGAAAAGGAAGCCTTCGGGTCACCCTCAACTGAGGTTGCCAAATTTACTTTACTTTTAGAGATTATTTCTCTTTGAGCTCAATTACTTTTCCGAATCATAAAATTTTAAATACACTACATATTTTGAAGAAAATTAACGTTTCATTCATTGTTCAGTCTTGGTAAATACAGCTTTTGTCCGGATACTTTTTGAACGCAACCCATAGAGCTGTGGAATACACCGACTGTATCTCTATAGAGGAATAAGCTCCACCAACTAACAACGACTGTCCTGATATGACATTAAAGTATCTGATGGTGATGTACCAGCCTTGAAGCTTTGAGAATATGGAATAACCCTTCATTGACATTGCTCCCAGGTTCATTCTGTTCCGGAGTGGTATAACCTGATAGGTTCCTATCTATGGATCAAATAAAGCGGTGTGACCATTTAAACTTAGTGCAAACAAATGGCTTATGTTTATTCGAATTGTTAGAAATATGAATATTTTACCTTTTAATTTTGGGTTAAGAAATCACTGATGTTTAATTAAATTCTTATTGATACCAAGGAATACTTGCCGCGATTTTAGTGTGGAATATTTGAAACGATTTAACTGTGTGCAAGCAAATGAGTAATGTTGAATAGAATTGTTACTATTATACAGTAATACTTGCATCTCTTTAACTGTGTGACTAAGTTGAATTATTCATATTACATAGTACTAATTTCAACTATTTGACTGTGCGATTAGAGTTGAATAGAACAATAAGTGCTTAATGATACGAGGATCATTAAATAAGTTTCCAGACTTTTTTCGTATCGGCACTTTTATTGATAGTACACAGATGAAACTCTAGTCCCATTCGAAGTAATATCCTCCAGCTGCAATGCACTTGTACAGTTCCAACAACTTCTGGAAGGCCTCGTGGAAGTCCTCTTGTGTGAGCGTGTCAATGACCTTCGTCATATCCTCTTTCATCTCCTCAATTGTCTCATAACGACAGCTTCTGCGCTTAGGGAATAACCAAAAGTCATAGGGAGCAAGGTCTGAACTATAGGGAGGCTGAGGAACTGTGTTGATGCCAATCTTGGTCAAATATTGTGTGACCAGGATGGAGTTGTGGACTGGTGTATTGTCCTGGTGGAAATGCCACTGACCCGATTTGAAGGGTGCTGGCCTCTACCGATGGAATCTCTTCCTGAACTCCCTTAAAACCTCAACATAGTAACCCTAACCTAACCCTTTGGCCAATCAACTCTGGTGTGTTGACTTCCTTACTCCTCCCACACCTCTCAGCACCCCTCACAGACTGCCTGCCCACCTTGAATCTCTTATGCCACTCAAAAACTGATGCTCTATTCATGCAAGATGGTCAAAATGGAATCTGAAGATACGTTTCTGTGGCATTTTTTTTCAAAGTTTAAAACAGAATTTTATTGCATATCGTTCTTCTAAAGTGTCCTCACGTCCAAATTGCATTTTTGAAATTCACCAGCTGTGACAACCAGGCTTTAGTATGGTGTATTCTAATTGCTGCTGTAGCTGTTCATATGAACCTGAAATCCTAAAAATTGGTCTGTCATCTTATAAGATGTATAGCAATAACATACTGAATTTTCAAGAGTCTACAACAATTTTAAATACCTGTACAAAAAAGTGTGGAAACTTATTGAAGGCGCCACGTATATAAATGAAGATGATTTGGCATTAAATAACCTATAGTGGTTGATATGCCATAAAACCTAACCAAACCAACCAAACCAAGTCGTATTTTGAAGAATACAAACCTTTTATTTATCATTTTTTTCTATCGTGGTAAATGCTGCTTCGATCTCGATGCATATTTTAACACCCATCTCGTATTTTGAAGAAAATTAATTTTATTCATTGTTCATTTTTTTCTTGGTAAATACAGCTTCAGTCTGAATACAATTTCACCACCCATTATAGATTAAGAATATTGACATTTCGTTCATTGTTTAATTCTGTCTTGGTAAAATGTATTTCCAGTATCGTCACTTTTAGTATACACCAGGTCTTTTGTTGCCCAGTCGGCTGGAGCTGTAGAATACACTAACTGCACCTCTGCAGAGGAGTAAGACCCCACCAATGAGTGTCCTGGATATGGCACTAAACGATCTGATGATGAGGCTCCAGTGATGCTTGAGCTTTGGGGAATGCGGAGTACCCCTTCATTGCCATTGCTCCCAGGTCCACTCTGGCCCGGCGTGGTAGCACCTGACAGGGCACTATGTATGGTTTAAATAGAACTAACGACATACTTAAGCTAATCTTAATTGTTGGACTAAACTGAATAGCTTGAAATAGAAACGTTTTTGACAATGATTCCGTAATTACATTTAAACAGCGTGCTTATGCTAAACTGAATTATTTGAAATGGAACTGTTTTTAGACATTGAAACTGTACTTACACTAAATTGAAATGTTTAATATAAAAGCGTTTTGACATTTAACTGTGTGTAAACAAAATCTGTACTTCTACTTAACTGAATAAGGTGATTTAGAAAAGCTTGACTAAACTGAATAGCTTGAAATAGAAATGTTTTTCACAATTAAACTGTACTTACATTTAAATTGCGTGTTGGGAATATGGATTATCTCTTCTTTGATAATCCAAGCAATAAAAGCTGTACATTTCCGCTTGTCAAGTCGACGAGTAGTAAGATTCTTAATTGAATAAAAGATTACTTGATAGAATCTCTTGTCCTGTTTTCATTACAGTGCGTATTTATACTAAATTGAATTGCTTGAAATAGAACTATTTTCATAAAAATAGATTTGGTGTTAAATAACCTACAAAGGTTGATATGCCATAAAACCCAACCAACCACACCAAACCAGGTCTTTTGACGAAAAGGAACATAACATTCATTGCTCATTGCTCTCTTAGTAAACAGTCTCATTGTTTCTAGGTCACAATTCCCATAACGTTTCGGTATTAATGATTCAAGCGTTGTGATCATCCCATTAAGCTAATACTTAAGTCATTTTCCCTTTCTGTCCGGTCATTGTAAATTAACTTTGAATATATAAATATAAAGGCAGTTTGATCAATTGATAAGTTAGTAGATCGATAGAAATCACTAAAGGTTTTTAACATATAAAAGGCAACGGTTTTTATAGAGTCTTTTCCAGCGTAGGCAATACAAGATGCGATGGGTGAATTGTCATCATTTTAAATTATTAATTTCGCGCATGCGTTTTACTTGTTTCAGATTTTGTCTACTGTGTAGTAAACGAGAATCATCTTCTTGGTAGTGTTTGTGAGAAAAATTTCCTCCAGAAATTTGAGAACGGCCAACTGTACTGTTGGGATATACGACGGAAACTCCAATACAAAGTGTGGTATAGTGGCTCGTACCACGTGACTTCCGGTAACGCGGGGGTATAAAAGACGTCGTGTTTCTTAAGCACGAGAGTTTTGCCAATTGTTAGCTGTGTTATTTCTTGGCGTCTGAGGCGCCCCTATTGAGGAAATGCAGACGGGGCCGAAGGTATTTTTGGATTTTGCCGGACGTGTGTGGGCTGTGGCCCTGCGTTCGGACCCACTATTAAAAAGGCCTTGTGCCGTACTTGTCCGGTGGTTGGACGGGGAACACCCACAGTACCAGACTTATAATATTTGCTGGACTTTACCACTTCAGTTAATAAAGAATTATCTCTTTATTTTTTACTGTGTATCTCTTCCTTAACACGATACAACACAAAGATTTAAAAGTTTTGGGGTGAAAATCAAACATCCATTCATCTTCATGATGTCTGGGATGGTCACGAACGAGGGTGACCTTATATCTCTTCACATTAACACCGTTTTTCAGGCATAATAAAATCTACTTGATGATAATGGCCTTGTCGGCTGTGGCTGTGGCTGTGGAATACACCAATTGTAACATACCCATTCATGAATATGTGAAACGTATATATAATGTTTATAGAATGTTCATATATAACATAAAACATAGGAATCCCGAAACACAAAACTCACTTACAACTTCTTAGTTCAGGTACGAAACTTTTTATTACCTTTGAGTTAAAAGGTTTTTCGACATAAGGAGAGAGATACCATCTTTCTATGCTGACTTTTCCATCTGCCCCAAACCAAGTGCGCACCCAACACAAGGCCACAGCGAGCGAGCGAAAGTCAACCGTCTTCTCCCGAGGCAGAACTCAACTAACTGACCTTTCTCAAATCTCCCAAAATCCTCTGCGCACGCTTCCGGTGCATGACGTAATTCACATCCCCTGGTCAAATTCCTACCTGGGATTTTTGTTTTGACATCTGTGAATGGCACATTCTCCCCGCGTGCGCGTCAACACCTGCGCTCAAGTTTGCACCTAATCAACCCATGCGCTTAGCGAAAGGTTCTCAGCCTAACTAAACCCAAAGGCAGAATCCCTCGGCCATTATATTACACAACTGCATCTCTGCAGAAGGGTAACACTACCCACAAAGAGTGTCCTGGATATGATGCTAAACAATCTGATGATGAGGCTCCATTAAATCTGGAGCTTTGTGAAACGCTGTATACTTTTTCATTTCTATCGGTCTTAGGTCCACTCAGGTCCTGTGTAATAGTACTACATAGACTCCTATCTGTAGGTCAAATAGAACTGTTTTCACATTTAACTATGTGTAAACAAATGACAGCATTACTTATAAATCTCGTTTGGAATAGAACTGTTTGATCATTCAACTATGTGCAAACAAATCTGTGATTTCAATTGAATTGTTTGTGACACATAATATTATGTGGAAAGATTTAACTGTGTGTAGACTAATGATTAATAGTTAATACAATTATTTGTATCATATCATAACCACTTAACTGTGTGCCAAAAAATGAGCTCAAGCTGGTTGAAAAATGTTATCTACAAAATCTATTTAGAAATCATATATTCGATATATATTTTTAAAGATTTGGCTTTAAATCACCTACAGTTGTTGATATGTCATGAAACCAAACCAAACCAAACCAAAGCCTATAAACTTAATATATATATATATGTATATATATATATATAAAGGCACCAACTATACGGCCACCTGCCACCCATCACGAAAACTATCCAAGTTAGACGAACCAGACATGCAGGACACTGCTGGAGAAGCAAAGACGAGCTCATAAGTGATGTACTCCTATTGACCCCTGCATATGGCCGAGCAAAAGCAGGACGACGAGGTCCAACATACATACAGCAACTATGTGAGGATACGGGATGTAGCCCTGAAGACCTGCCAGAGGCGATGAATGATAGGGAGAACTGTCGAGAGAGGATCTGGAATATCCGCGCTAGCGGCACGACATGATGATGATGATATATATAAAGAGGATTTGGCATTAAATAACCTACAATGGTTGATATGCCATAAAACCAAACCCAACCAAATCCTATATATTTGATATACATATATATAAAGAAGATTTGGCATTAAATAACCTACAATGATTGATATGCCATAAAACCTAAGTAGATGGTAATTTCTTTTTTCTTGTTGATTAACACTAGGCCTGATATTCCGGCTGAGATTTTGGGATCATTTGTGTTAGAAATTATTAATTCACCTTATATTTTTTTTAGCAGAGACTTGTTTATTGGCTTTAGGTATTTTTACGTAGATAGTTTTAAACTTTTGCCAAGCCTGATTCAAGGACATATAATTTGAGCTATTACAACTATTATTTCACTCATTTGAGAGCTTTTCTCACCAGCATTAGCTGATGTTGTCAACTGCAGTTTGTGTGACAGCAAGTCTCTTCAAGTTTCCAGGACTCTCCCAAGTATTCTGGCCGATCTTGATAATGCTGTAGTTTGAAAGGTTTTCACTCGTCCTCTTATTTCAAAGCCCTCCAGTCCTTTTACAAATCCTTTGGTGAATGTAACGAACGCATCAATTACAATTGTTATCACTGTCATTTTGTTTTTCCATAGTTTTTTTTCAGTTCTCTAGCTAGGTCAAGGTACTTATCTTTCTTTTTGTTTTTGTTCAGTTTAACCCCGATGGTCAACTGGAACGGCAAAGTCCACTATTCAGCAGGTTCTCTTTTTTATTGACGGCTACAAGGTCTGGTCGTTTGGCTTATATTATATGATCTGTTTGGATATCAAAATCCTCCCAAAATTGTGCGTCTCATTTTCTGGGATGGATTCTGTGTTATGCGAATACCATTTGTTCCTAATGTCAAATGTAAACTTCTCTGCACAATCCCCAGTGGATTACCTTCCACAAATTTCTAGTTGTTCCATTAATCTTTGAAAACATTTTGAGATCGTTCATAGTGTCTAATCTTATACCTTTTATTTGCTAATTTGCTGCATTCGTTTTACAGTTTCTCCTCGAGAGTTTGCGGATGGTCTTTCACTGGAGTTTGAGTGACAGCAAGTCTCCCCAAATCTTCAGGACTCTGCTCAGTATTCTGGTCGATCTATGGCCTTTTTTGGTTGATTTGGGGTGTTACGACATACAATGAGAAAAACTTCATTTAAAATAAGACAAACAAGGAATATCTAAAATTTATACAATTTTTATAAAACAACAAATCGTCAAGTTGGATTTGAATGTTCAGAAGTTCCCTTTTACTCGTGGTAAATTTTAAAAGTGGTGGAAAGTCAGATATTAGGAAAAAGGGGGGGATTAGGAAAATGTTTTTAAAGAGTACTTCTTTCTTTTTTCTTTCTTTCTTTTATGGTCAGGAAAAGGAACTAGCAGAAAAGTAGTTTCAGCTCTTAACTCGAGGGCGGACGTTACTTCTTGCTTGATCACAGTATCTATGTGCTTCCTTGGGTTCCTTTTGTCCTCACTGCCCCGGTTCACTGAAATCCTGAGTTTTTATCTCTCCCCACCGTCTCCAAACTCGTCACTCCACAATCCTTCTCATCTTGGCGCAACCGCTTCCCATTGGTTACTTTAATTTTTATTATTTTCTTTTTTCTAATTTCTAACTGGATGGGTGCGTGGAACCGATGCGTATCGACGCGTTTATACATTTTGTATGTGGCAGCCGACGAGTCAACATCCGGTTGGGAGTTTTATTGTTAATTCCTAAATCCCCACTGATTTTTATTATGCAGAATTTTGGATGGTTTCCACTCGTCCTTTTATTTCCATATTCCTTAGTCCTCGTACGAATCCTTTACTGACTGTACCAAGAGCACCAACTATAATTGGTATCACCGTCACTTTCCTGTTCTACAGTTTCTTTAATTCCTTATCAAGGTCGAAGTATTTATTCCTCTTTTCACTTTCTTTAAATTCTATGGTCAGCCTGAGCAGCAAAATCCATAATTCTGCAAGTTCTCTCTTTTTTGTAGGTTATTATAAGGTCTGGCCGTCTGGCCGAGATTAGGTGATCCGTTTGTATTTTAGAATCCCCGAAGGGGATGTCCTCGTGGTGTAATGGTTAAAGCGATAGACTGCGGAATCGCAGTAAGCGAGTTCGTACTCCAGTCGCGCTATTACGTTCACTTTCAGGCAAATACCCTTGGGAAAGGTATGAACCCCCTTATCCTCCCAGCTATGGGTTAAATAGTACCACTACTGTTCTTCTAAGAGAATAGCATTGGCATTAAATAACCTACGAAGGTTGATATGCCATTAAACAAAGAAACCAATTAAACAAAGAAACCAAACCAAACCTAAAATCCCTGGGGAATTTGTGCGTCTCGATCTTCAGAACTGATTTTGGGTTGTGCATATACCATTTATTCGTATGGTCAAATTTAGATTTCTTGCTCAGTTGCCATTGGATCAAATTTCCCTCCCAGTCGTGCCTCGTCTAATACTCCTTCTGTGCTAATTTGCAGCATTCGCTTATTATGTGATTGATGGTTTCGTCTCTTTTTCCACATAACTTACATCTACTATTTTGTTGCGGCTTATCTTTTCTTGTTTTGATATGATTGGTCCTTATGGTGTTGTCTTGTATTGCCATTAGAAGAGATTCAGTTTCTTTTTTAAGGTTGCCTTTTTTTTTTAGCCCTGTCCATATTTTCTCGAGTGAGATGTAGCTTGTTAGTCGTTTAAAACGTTCAAAGAGTTGTTTTTTTTCCTATGTGGGTGTTTCGCAGTAGTTACAATTAGTGGTATTACAAAATTCTCACAACAGTTTTAGTTGGTTGAGTTTCACAGGAGACTAAGGGGCATCAAAGTCACCTCAGCTCTCCAGGATTCTTCTCAGTATTGTAATCGATCTTAACCATGCTTTGGACTGAGTAGGCTTGATTCTTATTCTGAATTCCAATTCCTCCATTTTTTCTTTGAAGACTTTGTAATTATTTTACAGAATACGAGTTTCTCTCACAAGCGTCAACTGGCGGTCTTTCACTGGAGTCTAGGTGAAAGCGACTCTTCCCAGGTTTCCAGGACTCTACTCAGTATTCTTGCTGATGTTAATAATGCAGTTATCTGGATGGTCTTGTGTCTCCCTTTATTTCCGATTCTCCCAGTCATTTTTTTCCGAGATTTTTGGATACCGTTCCAAACACAACGAATTGAATTGCTACCTTTTGTCACCCTCATGTTCCATAGTTAGTTCTCAAGCAAGGGCTTAGTATTTGTCTATCTTTTCGCCTTCTTCTTCTTCTTCTTCTTCTTCTTCTTCTTCTTCTTCTTCTTCTTCTTCTTCTTCTCATTATTATTATTATTATTACACGCCCGCTTGTAGTACTTCACTGGTGTTTGATTGAAAGCAAATCTCGTGTCTCCAGGACTCTCCTACCTATGACATCAAGATTCATTCGGCAGTTCTAATATTCTGAGGAGTACTCTCCTTTTCAATACTCCTTGGTCTTCGCTCCTGATTTGTCATTTCATTTATCAATACCATCATTTTACTCTATGCCAGATTTTCAAACCAGCGTTATCTGGTAAGCTCCGAGTGACAGCAAACGTAATGTCTCCAGGACTCTCCTCACAATTCTGACCGATCTCAATAAAGCTGTTTTCTGTATGGTCTCGATTTTTCCTCCAATTTCTAGTTGTTCCAATCATCTTTCAAAACATTTCGGGATCGTTCATAGTGTCCCAACTACAAGAGGTATCACCGTCATTTTTATGTTCCACAGTTTTTCTTTCGTTCTCTACAAAGTTCCAAGAATTTATTCATATTTTTACTTTCTTTTACTTTCTCTCTGTTATCTACTTTAATGACAAAATCAACGAGACAAGTTCTCCTTCTTGTTTGTTAACTAGCACTTGGTCGAATTATTAACATATTACGCATTGAGCGTTTTTCGCATCAGCGTTAGGTGTTTTTTCATTCACTGGAATCTGATTGACAGCAAGTTTCCTCAAGTCTGCAGAAATCCTCTAAGTATTCTGGCTGATCTAAATAATAGGGTAGTCCGAATAATTTCGGTTTGTTCTTCGATTTCCAATTCTTTTAGCATCCTCACCAAGCCTTTCGGGACAGTTCCAAGTGCACTAATTAAAATTGGCACTACCGTCACAGGAATGATCCTTAACGTTTTTAGGTATCAAAGTCTTAGTACTTCTGTCTTTTTTTCTTTTTGTGAAATTTTAACTCTATGGTCTGCAGGTTCGCTCTTTTTTTTTCTTTTAACAATTTCTAATTCTGGTCTTCTGGCCGGGATTATGTGATCTGTTTGTATCTCATATTCCGTCTCATTGTCAAGGACGGATTATGCAATTACCATTTGTTTGTATGGTTAAACATCAATATCTTGCACAATTCCCAGTGGAACACCTTCCCGACAAAGTCGTGTTATTTTTAATTTACTCCTTGAGAGTTTTTCACATAACCGTTAGCTGATGGTTTCTCACTGGAGTTTAAGTGACTGAAAGTCTCCAGGACTCTGCTTAGTATTCTGGCCGATCTCAACAATGCAGTCTTTCAGATGGTCTCCACTCGTCCTCTTATTTTGAAGTCCTCTAGTCTTTGTACCAATCCTTTAGTGATTGCACCAAAAGCACCAATTTCAGTTGGTATAATTGTCACTTTTGTTTCCTTCAGTTTTTTCAATTCTCTAGCAAGTTCAAGGTACACTTTTCTTTTCGCCTTCTTTCTATTCAACTCTCTGGTCAGCCATGGCATCAAAGTCCACAATTTTGCAAGTTCTCTCTATTTTTGTTGATTATTACAAGGTCTGGTCGTCTGGCCGAGATTAGGTGATCCGTTTGTATCTGAAAATCCCAGAGGAGTTTGTATGTCTCATTCTCCAGGACAGATTCTAGGTTCTACATATATCCTTTGTTCGTATGGTCAAACTTCAATCTCTTGCACAGTTCTCAGTGGATCCCCTTGCCCACCAAGTCGTGCCTAGTCTTATACTCTTTCTGTGCTAATTTGCTGCGTTCGCTTATTATATTTAATTAGCGATTTTCTCATAAGCTTTTGCTGATGATCTTTCACTGGAGTTTGAGTGACAGCAAGTCTCCTCAGGTCTCCAGGACTCTTCTCGGTATTCTGGCCATTCCCAATAATTCTGTAGTTTGGATGGTCTCCACTCATCCGCCAAACTCCAAGTCCTCCAGTCCCTTTAATAATCCTTTAGTTACTGAATCAAAAGCACCAATCACAATTGGTATTGTCACCTTCATGTTTCATAGCTTTTTCAATTCTCTAGCAAGGTTAAGGTATTATCCTTCTTTTCACATTCTTTCAGTTTTATTCTGAGGTCAGCCAGGACAGGAAAGTCGACAATTTTGCAAATTCTCTCTTTTTTTTTTTTTTTTTTGATTATTATTAGGTCGAGTCTTCTGGCCGAGATTAGGTGATCCATGTGTGTGTCAAAGTCCCAAAGGAGTTTAGGTGAGTCATTTTCAAGGACAGATGCTGGGTATATTATTATTATTATTATTATTAATATTATTATTATTATTATTAGTATTAGTATTATTATTATTATTACAAGTTTTTCGCTACCGTATTAGTTGATGGATTTTCATTGGAAGCTGAGTGAAAGCAAGTCTTTTCAAACCTCCAGGACTCTTCTAAGTATTCTGGCCGGTCTTAACAATGCTGTAGTTTAGATGGTCTCCATTCGTCCTCTTTTTTCCGAATCCTCCAATCCCTTTAATAATCCTTCGGCAACTATACCAAGCGCACCAATTACAATTGATATAATCATCACTTTAATGTTCCACTGATTTTTAAATTCTATTTCTTTCAATTTTACTCAGTAGTTAGCCAAAATAGCAAAGTATACCTTTATTTCTCTTTTGCTATTGATTATTATAAGGTCTGGTCGTCTGACCAAGATTAGATGATCCGTTTGTACGCTAAAATCCCAGAGGGTTTGTTTGTTTAATTTCCATGGACGGAAGCTGGATTGTGCATATATGTTTGTATGGTCAAATTTAAATTTCTTGCACAATTCCCAGTGGATCACCTTCTCCATCCAGTCGTATCTAGTCTTAAACTCTTTCCTGGCTATTATTTATTTATTTATACATTTATTAATTTATTGTTGTTTTGGCCTTTTTTCTAGTGTTTAGGGTATATTTTCATGCTGATAGCTCTTCAATCTAACCTAGTCTGGTACAAAGGCAGGAAATTTGAGCACTGCAACTGCTACTTAAGGAAGATCACAGTGCATAACGTTTTGTAGACGCTGTAATCAGTAACCAGCTGCCAGAATTTAAATAGCAGTTTCACTACAGCAGTAAAAGTATTGCTGTTGTGGTTGTAACTGCTGTTTGTTGGTTGGGGTAGGGTTTGTTGCATGTGATAGCTTGGGTTCGGCCGTTAGGGTGGGGGTTTGTTGTCGGTTGATCTTGGGCTGTGGGGTCGGGGTGTTATTTATAACGGTCAGGTTGTGTGCGTTTTTAAACGTTTAAAAGATGAATGGAGGAAGAAAGAGAAAAATGTATGAAAAAGAATCTATCCCGTCAAAAGATGAAAAGACAAATGATTAGAAGAAGGAGTGAATAAATAGAGGAAGGAAGGAAGGAAGGAAGGAAAAATAGATGGATAGAAGGTATAAATATAAAAACAGAAAAAAAGAAAAGGAAAGAGAAGGTATGAAAGAGAGAAGGAATCAAAAAAGTAAAAAGAAGGAAAGGAAAAAGGACCCAAGGAAGGAAAATCATAGATTGAGAGAAGGAATAAAAAGTAAAATAGAAGGAAGGAAAAAAAGAAAAGGGAATGATGGAGAGAAGAAAAAAGAGATAAATATAATCAAAGAAGGAAAGAAGAAATGAAAAGAAGGAATAAAATGAAAAAAAAAGAAGTAAAGGAAAAAGGAGAGAAAGAAAAAATAAAAGAGAGAAGAGATGAAATGAGAAGTTGAAAGAAGGAAAAAAGAAGAGATAGAAAGAATAAAAGAGGAAAAGAATGAAAAAATGAAACGAAAGAAGAAAGGAAGATGAAAATATATTAGAGAAGAGATAAAATGAAAAAAAAGAAGAAAGAAAAAAAGAATGAAAGAGAAAAGAATGTAAAAAAAGGGAAAGAAGGAATGAAGATTGAAATATGCAAGTGAAGAGATAATATGAGAATAGAAAGAAGGAAAGACAGAAAGAATAAAAGAGAAAAGGAATGAATAGAAAAATAGAAAGAAGAAAGGAAGAAAGAAATATATACGAGAAAAGACGAAATGAAAAATAGAAGGAATGAAAGAAAAAAAAAGGAAAGAAAAATTAAAAGTGAAAAGGAAAGAAGAGGGAAGAAGAACAAAGAAAAAAGGAAAGAAAGAATGAAAGAGAAAAAGAATGAAAAACTGTAAAGAAAGAAGATGAGAAGAGAAAAATATATTAGAGAAAAGATGAAATGTA
Organism: Sepioteuthis lessoniana; assembly: GCA_963585895.1. Taxonomy (NCBI): domain Eukaryota; kingdom Metazoa; phylum Mollusca; class Cephalopoda; order Myopsida; family Loliginidae; genus Sepioteuthis; species Sepioteuthis lessoniana. The sequence goes on from CAUZXS010000969.1 coordinate 66,710, forward strand.
AAGGAGGGAAAGAAGAAATAAAAGAAAGAAAAAAAGAAAGAAGAAAGGAAGATCGAAATGTGGAAAAGAAGAGATGAAATAAAAAATAAAAAAAAGAAAAACAGAAAGAATAAAAGAGAAAAATAATTAAAAGAAAAATAGAAAAAAAAATATATGAGAGAAAAGATGAAATGAAAAATAGAAGGAATGAAAGAAAAAACGAAAGAAAGAATAAAAAAAGGAAAGAATAGGAAAGACGAACAAAGAAAAAAGAAAGGAAAAAAGAATAAAAGAGAAAAAGAATAAACGAATGAAAAGAAAGAAGAAAGAAGGATAGAACAACACTAGACAAAAGATGAAATGAAAAACAGGAGGAAAGAAAGGAGAAAGGAAAGAAAGAAAAAAGAAAGAAGAAAGGAAGAAAGAAATATATACGAGAAAAGATGAAATGAAAAATTGAGGGAATGAAAGAAAAAACGAAAGTGAGAATGAAAAAAGAAAAGGAAAAAAGAAAAAACAGAACAAAGACAAAAGAAAGGAAAGAAAGAATAAAAGAGAAAAAGATTGAAAGAATGAAAAAAAGAAGAAAGAAGGATAGAACTACATTAGACAAAAGATGAAAAGAAAAACAGGCGGAAAGAAAGGAGTAAGGGAAGAAAGAAAAAAGAAGGTAGAAAGAAAAAGAAAGAAGAAAGGAAAAAAGAAATATATTAGAGAAAAGAGGAAATGTAAATAAAAGGATGGAAAAAAGAAATAAAATAAAGAAAAAAAGAAAGAAGAAAGGAAGATTGAAATATGTAAGAGAAGACAGGAAATAAAAAATAAAAAGAAGGAAAGACAGAAAAAATAAAAGAGAAAAGGAATGAAAAGTAAAATAGAAAGAAGAAAGGAAGAAAAAAATATATGGGAGAAAAAACGAAATGAAAATTAGAAAGAATGAAAGAAAAAACGAAAGAAAGAATAAAAAAAGAAAGAATAAAAAAAGGAAAGAATAGGAAAGATGAACAAAGAAAAAAGAAAGGAAAAAAAGAATAAAAGAGAAAAAGAATGAAAGAATGAAAAGAAAGAAGAAAGAAGGATAGAACTACATTAGACAAAAGATGAAAAGAAAAACAGGAGGAAAGAAAGGAAAAAGGAAAGAAAGAAAAAAGAAAGAGGAAAGGAAAATTGAAATCTGTAAAAAAGGAGATGAAATGAAAAATAAAAAGAAGGAAAGAAAGGAAAGAATAAAAGAGAAAAGGAAAGAAAGAAAGAAAGAAAGAAAGAAAGAAGAAAGAAAGATAGAAATATATAAGAGAAAAGTTGAAATGGAAAATAGAAGGAATGAAAGAAAAAACGAAAAAAAAAAGAATAAAAGAGAAAAGGAAAAAAGAAAAAACAGAACAAAGGAAAAAGAAAGGAAAAAAAGAATAAAAGAGGAAAGAAATGAAGAGAAAAATAGAAAGATGAAAGGAAGAAAGAAATAAATTAGAGAAAAGAGGAAATGTAAATAAAAGGAAGGAAAGAAGAAATAAAAGAAAGAAGAAAAGAAAGAAGAAAAGAAGATTAAAATATGGAAGAGAAGAGATAAAATGAAAAATAAAAAGAAGGAAAGACAGAAAGAATAAAAGAGAAAAGGAATGAAAAGTAAAATAGAAAGAAGAAAGGAAGAAAAAAATATATGCGAGAAAAAACGAAATGAAAAATAGAAAGAATGAAAGAAAAAACGAAAGAAAGAATAAAAAAAGAAAGAATAAAAAAAGGAAAGAATAGGAAAGATGAACAAAGAAAAAAGAAAGGAAAAAAGAATAAAAGAGAAAAAGAATGAAAGAATGAAATGAAAGAAGAAAGAAGGATAGAACTACATTAGACAAAAGATGAAATGAAAAACAGGAGGAAAGAAAGGAGAAAGGAAAGAAAGAAAAAAGAAAGAAGAAAGGAAGAAAGAAATATATACGAGAAAAGATGAAATGAAAAATAGAAGGAATGAAAGAAAAAACGAAAGAAAGAATAAAAAAAGGAAAGAATAGGAAAGATGAACAAAGAAAAAAGAAAGGAAAAAAGAATAAAAGAGAAAAAGAATGAAAGAATGAAATGAAAGAAGAAAGAAGGATAGAACTACATTAGACAAAAGATCAAATGAAAAACAGGAGGAAAGAAAGGAGAAAGGAAAGACAGAAATAAGAAAGAAGAAAGGAAAATTGAAATCTGTAAAAAAGGAGATGAAATGAAAAATAAAAAGAAGGAAAGAAAGGAAAGAATAAAAGAGAAAAGGAAAGAAAGAAAAAAGAAAGAAGAAAGAAAGATAGAAATATATAAGAGAAAAGTTGAAATGGAAAATAGAAGGAATGAAAGAAAAAACGAAAAAAAAAAGAATAAAAGAGAAAAGGAAAAAAGAAAAAACAGAACAAAGGAAAAAGAAAGGAAAAAAAGAATAAAAGAGGAAAGAAATGAAGAGAAAAATAGAAAGATGAAAGGAAGAAAGAAATAAATTAGAGAAAAGAGGAAATGTAAATAAAAGGAAGGAAAGAAGAAATAAAAGAAAGAAGAAAAGAAAGAAGAAAAGAAGATTAAAATATGGAAGAGAAGAGAAAAAATGAAAAATAAAAAGAAGGAAAGACAGAAAGAATAAAAGAGAAAAGGAATGAAAAGTAAAATAGAAAGAAGAAAGGAAGAAAAAAATATATGGGAGAAAAAACGAAATGAAAATTAGAAAGAATGAAAGAAAAAACGAAAGAAAGAATAAAAAAAGAAAGAATAAAAAAAGGAAAGAATAGGAAAGATGAACAAAGAAAAAAGAAAGGAAAAAAGAATAAAAGAGAAAAAGAATGAAAGAATGAAATGAAAGAAGAAAGAAGGATAGAACTACATTAGACAAAAGATGAAATGAAAAACAGGAGGAAAGAAAGGAGAAAAGGAAGAAAGAAAAAAGAAAGAAGAAAGGTAGAAATATATAAGAGAAAAAATGAAATGAAAAATAGAAGGAATGAAAGAAAAAACGAAAAAAAAAGAATAAAAGAGAAAAGGAATGAAAAAATGAATAGAAAGAAGAAAGGAAGAAAAAAATATAAAGGAGAAGAGATGAAATGAAAAATAGAAGGAAGGAAAGAAAGAAAAGAAAGATTAAAAGAGAAAAAGAATGAAAAGAAATGTTGGAAATAGGAGAAGTGAAAAAAGAAAGAAGAGAGGAAAGAAAGAATAAAAGTAATGAGGAATGAAACTAAAAACAGATGGAAGGAAGGAAGGAGAGAAAGAAACAATAAAAGTGAGGAGGAATGTGATGAAAAATAGAAAGAAAGAAAGGAGGAAGAAAGAAATCAAGAAGGAAAGAAAAAAAGGACGAAAGAAAGAAAGAAAGAAAATAAAAAAGAAAGGAAGAATAAAAGAAAGAAAAAAGAAAAAAGAAAGGAAGAATAAAAAAAGAAAAAAGGAAGACAGAAGGAAAGAATAAAAGAAAGAAAAAAGGAAGAAACAAGGAAAGAAAGAAATAAATAAATAAAGAAAGAAAGAAAGATAGAAAAACAAGCGAAAGAAAGAAACAAAAAATAAAATAAAGAAAGAAAGAAAGAAAGAAAGAAAGAAGAAATAATGTATAAAAATTAGAAAGAATAAAAGAAAAAAAGAAAAACAGAAGAAAGAAAGAAAGAAAGAAAGAAAGAAAGTTTGGTTTGATGAGGTTTTGTTTTATGGCATATCAACCATTGTGGGTTATTTAATCCTTTTTATACATTTTTATTCATATTGTAAACACATTTTGTAGTTACAAACAATTGAATCTATTTCTTACTATTCAATTCAGCTGAAGTGACAAATTGAAATAGTTCCAATATTTACTATGCGTCAATAAAAATCCATCTATTGTTTGTTTACATACCGCTAAATGATCAAACAGCTCTATTTCTAACAATTGATTTTAGCATGATTTAACAAGGTTAAATGGTTTCAAGTATTGCTTTGTATCACTAATAATTTGTCATACGGGTTGTTTGTTAACACACAGTTAAATGATCAAACAGTTCTTTTTATACAATAAGTTAAGCTCAAGTCAACAATTTTGAATAGTTCCAAGTATTGTTATGTATCACAAACAATTCAATAAATCATCAATCATTTGTTTGCACACAGTTAAATAACCGAACAGTTCTATTTCTTACTATTCAATTCTGCTGAAGTCAACAAATTTAAATAGTTCCAATATGTATGAATAACTATTCAATTAAACATCAGTTTTTTGTTTACCAACAGTTGAATGATCAAACAGTTCTATTTCCAATAATTTAATTTAGCATGTTAGAAAGTTTAAATGTCAGAGTTCTATTTGACCCATACATAGGACTCATTCAGGTACTACCACTCCACGCCAGAGTGGACCTGAGAGTGATGGCAATGAAGGGGTACTCTGCATTCCCCAAAGCTCCAGCATTACCATAACCTCACCATCAGATTGTTTAGTGTCATATCCAGAAAACTCTTTGTGGGATGGCCTTCCTTCAGCAGAGATGCAGTCGGTGAATTTTATAGCCTCAAGCCGACTGGGCCAAGAGCTGATTGTCAGATTACTATGAGACAAAATCCAAAGAAGGAGAAATTAGGAAGATTGTGCAGCACCAATCCTGACTTGCTTGTCTGCTTAGAAAATCTAGAATACTTGAAATTTCGACATTTATTTGGATTAAAACGTATCCAAATAGCAGTGTATATATATATATATATATATATGTGTGTGTGTGTGTGTGTGTGTGTGTGGTGTTTGTGTGTGGGTGTAAGAACTGAGTAATTTAAAAAAATAAAAGCAAGGAGTCTGTGTAGGTAAATATAGTTGGTTGTGGAGTGGGGTGAGTGTGCTAAGAGTAATGAGGTAGGTGTGTTTGGCGGTGGGGGTTGACGCGAGAGATTCTTATATCAGGTGTTCAGGCATGTTTTGTTCGACGGAAGATGCAGGTACAAATTAAATTCGTGATAAGGCAGTCTAAATGATATTATGGAGGAAACAATGAAAGAAAGACTAACAGAAAGAAAGAAAGAAAGAAAGAAAGAAAGAAAGAATAGAAAATTAAAAACAGTAAAAAATAATATTGCAAAACCTAAAGAAAGAAAGAAAGAAGGAAAAAGGGAGTGAAAAAGAGGGAAAATTCTGCAAAACTCAAAGAAAGAAAGAAAGAATGAAAGAAAGAAAAGAAAAGAAAAGAAAAGAAAAAAGAAAAGCAGTAAAAATATTGCAAAACTTAAAGAAAGGAAGAAAAAAGGAAGAAAGAAAGTACGAATAAAATAAAGATATAAAGATATAAATAAATAAATGAATGAAGAAAGAAAGAAAGAAAGAAAGAAAAGGGAAAGAAAAAAGAAAAAAAATCATGCAAAGCATAAATGAAAGAAAAAAATAAAAAAGAAAGAAAGAAAGAAAGAGAAAAAATAAAAAATTAAAAAATAAGAAAAACGGAAAGTATGAATGACGGAAAAGAGAATGGAAAATAGTAAAAAGTATTGCAGAAGAGCAAGAAAGAAAGAAAGAAAAAAGAAAAAGAAAGAAAGAAAGAAAGAAAGAAAAAGAAAAAAAAGAAAGAAAGAAAGAAAGAAGAAAAAATTAAAAAATAAGAAAAACGGAAAGTATGAATGAAGGAAAAGAGAATGGAAAATAGTAAAAAGTATTGCAGAACAGCAAGAAAGAAAGAAAGAAGAAAGAAAAAGAAAGAAAGAAAGAAAGAAAGAGAAGAAAAGGAATGAAAGAAAGAAAGAAAGAAAAAAGAAAAAAGAAAGAAAAAGAAAGAAAGAAAGAAAAAAGAAAGAAACAAAGAAAAGAAAGAAAGAAAAAAGAAAGAAAGAAAGAAGGAAAGAGAGAAAGAAAGAAAAGCAGTAAAAGATATAGCAAAAAGTAAAAAATAAATAAGTAACGAAAGAAAGAAAGAAGCAAAGAATTAAGAACGAGGGACAAAATGAAAGACGAAAAAGCGAATGAGAAGCAGTTAAAAATATTGTAAGAAAGAAAGAAAGAAAGAAAAATGAAAAGCAGTTAAAGACATTGCAAAATGTTAATAAAAAAAAAGAAAGAAAGAAAGAAACTTGAAAGGGAAATAAAAAAGTAAGAACAACAACAAACAAAAATAAACAAAAAATAGCAAAAAAGAATGAAAAAAGAATTGGAAAGAAAATCTAAGGAAAGAATTGAAAAAAAAAAAAAAGAAGAAATCAGAAAGAAAAATGAATGAAAGGCAGTAAAGATACTGCAATGCTTAAAGAAAGAAAGAAAGAAAGAAAGAAAAGAAGAAAGAAAGAAAGAAAAAAAAATATGTGAAAAGACAAAGAAAGAAAGAAGCAAAGAAAGAAACAAAGAAAGAAAAATAAAAAACAAGAGAATGAAGGAAATAACAAATAAATAAACAAATAAATAAAAAAATAAACGCAAAAATGATATTTTTGATGGTCTGAGCGATTCTTATGTTTTCTCTAATCCCCCATCACTTTTTCTGGATCTTTACCACTGTTCCCAGTGCTCCAATTATAATTGGAATCACTTTTAACTTCACGTCCCACGACTTTTTTCAATTCGCTGGCAAGTTCTTGATATCTATCCTCTTTATATTTTTACTCTTAGGAAATTTTCTCCACCCGTTTTAACCGATGGTTTTTCGTTGGAGTCCAAGTGACAGCAAGTCTACTCAGTTCTCTTTTGCTAATTTCAGTACTGTCGGTTTGAATCTTTCCACTAAACCTTCATCTAACCTCTTTTCCAGGTTCTCGGTGACTGTTCCCAGTGATTCAATAATGATTGGTATCACCGTCATCTTCTCGTCTTCTCACAACTTTTTCAACTCTCCGAAAATGTTCAGATCCCCCCTAATCATATGATATTTACCCAACCCCTCCGCTCGGGTAGGATTTGACACAAGGTCAATTTTTAAGCGGAGTTTAACAGGCTTGAAGTCAGAGTTTTCCTTCTCCTAGACTAGTTGCCTCACCAAGGCATTTACCCATAATAATTGGATTCATACCTTTCCCAAGGGTATTAGTGCTATGTGAAATGCAACCAGTCTCGTCCAGGATTTGAACTCGTGTCGCCGGGTCCATTTCCTACGACGATAACCATTACACCACGGGCACCTCCAGTTCAGATCCCCCCTAATGAGTGTCCATTATATATGACTGTAAATCATCTGAGGTTTAGGGTCTGGTCTTTGAGCTTTGGGGAATTTTGAGTGCCCTTTCAATGACATTACTTCCAGATCCACTCTGGTCCGGAGTGGTAATATCTGATCGGGTTTAATCTTTGGGTCGAATAGAAAAGTTGGATAAAATTGTTTGTGATTCATAGCAATACTTGAAACCATTTAACTGTGTACAAAATGGTTAGATTTTCGGTTGTTTTGTTTTACGGCATATCAACCCTTTTCGGGATATTTAACGCCGATATAAATTTCAAACAATTCAGTTAAGTATATTCTTTTATAAACAATGTCAAAACATTTCAGTTAAATGTCAAAACAGTTCTATTTCAAACAGTTCAGTTTAGGCTTAATTTGGTTTGATCTGGTTTGGTTTGGTTTAGTGCCAAATTCATTTTTATAAAAATAAACAATTCTATTTCAAGCAATACACGGACTGCTTCTCTTTAGAGAGGTAAGACTGTCCCTATAATGAATGTCCTGGATATGACACTAAACAATCTGATGGTGAGGTTACTGTAATACTGGAGCTTTGGGGAATGTGGAGTACCCCTTTATTATCATTGCTCCCATGTCCACTCTTGCTCAGAGTTGTTGCACCAGATAGGATCCTGTCTATGGGTTGAATAGAACTAAACTGTGTACTTATGCTAAACTGAATTGTTTGAAATAGAACTGTTTTGACATTTTGACGCTTGTAAACAAAAATTATACTTATACTGAACTGAACTGTTTGAAATTTAATTCAGCGTTAAATGACCCGAACAGAGTTGATACGCCGCAAAATATCCAAATCTTCCAACTCCATTTCTAAGCCTTTGAGGACCGTTCCAAGTGTGCAAATTACAATTGGCATCACCGTCACCGTCATGTTCCACAGCTGTCTTGGTTCTCTGCTATGTACTTATCACTCTTTTAACTTTTTTTGATTTTAGCTTCGTGGTCTTCTGGGACGGTAAATTCCATTATACGGCAAGTTTCCGTTTTTTTTTCTAATTAATCATTTAGTCTTGCTTTTTCTTCAAAAAAATCAACACTACGTCTATTCTTCTGGTCGAGATCAGGTGATCTGTTTGTATCGAACAATCCAAGAAAATTTCAAATGTCTCATTTATTATAATTATTATAACTTCTTTAAGAGTGTTTTTTTTACGCCAGCGTTAGCCGATAGTTTCTCGCTGGAGCTTGAGTGACAGCAAGTATCCTCAAGTCTCCAGAACTCTCCTCAGAATTCCAGCCGATCTTGATAATGCTGTTGTTTGGATGGTCTCCACTCATCCTCTTATTTCCTAGCCCTTCAGTCCTTGTATCAATCGTTTGGTGACTGTACCGAGTGCGCCAATTACCATTGGTATAACCTTCAATTTCATGTTTTCAATTTTTTTCAGTTCTCTTGCACGGTCCCGGTATTTTTCATTCTTCTTCTTCTTCTTCTTCTTCTTCTTCTTCTTCTTCTTCTTCTTATTATTATTATTATTATTATTATTATTATTATTATTATTTTGCTTCTTTTTCGATTTTTTCATATGACCGTTAGCTGATGGTTTGTCACTGGAGTTTGAATGACAGCAAGTCTCCTCAAGTCTCCAGAACTCTCCTTAGTATTCGGGCCAATCTTAATAATGCTCTAGTTTGGATGATCTCCACTCGTCCATTTATTTCCAAGTCCTCCAGTTCTTGTATCAATAATTTGGTGACTGTACCGAGTGCACTGATTACAATTGGTATCACCGTCACTTTCATATTCCACAGCTTTTTCAATTCCCTAGCAAGGTCCTGCTACATATTTTTTTGACCCTTGAAAAACTTTTACGCCAGTTTTAGTCGTTAGTGTTTCACTGGAGTCAAAGAAAGAGCAAGTCTACTCATGTCTCCAGGACTTTTCCCAGTATTCTAGCCGATCTCAACAACGCAGTGGTCTTAGCTTTTTCTTCCGATCTCTAATTCTTTTCTTTCTGTCTTTTCTTTCCAAGACTTTGGGGACGATTCCAAGTTCACTTATAACAATTCTTGTTACGGGAGGTGCCCCTGGTGTAATGGTTATCGTCGTAGGAAATGGATCCGGCGACACGAGTTCAAATCCTGGACGAGACTGATTGCATTTCACATAGCACTAATACCCTTGGGAAATGTATGAATCCGATTATTCTCCCTCCAGTTATGGGTAAATAGTAGGGCAGACTGGATTATTCAGCTTTGGTTAGGCAAAACTCTGACTTCAAACCTGTTAAACTCCGCTTAGAAATTGACCTTGTATCATATCCTGTCCGAGCGGAGGGGTTTGGTAAATATGATAAAAATTCCTGTTACCATAAACTTCATGTTCCACTGCCTTTTTATTTTTCTGACAAGATCCATGTACTTCTCAAACGTTTTACTTTCCGTCATTTTGACTTTATGGTCAGCTGGAACGACAAAATCCACTATTTTGTAAATTCTTTTTTCTATTCTTTTTCTCGTCAATTTACACTGGGTCAGGTCTTCTTACCGTAATTACGTGATCCGTAGTATTCTAAAACACATAAGAAAATCTTATACTTCTCAACTTCTATGACGGATTCTTGTTTGTGTATATATACTATTTAGTTGCTGTTGGCGACCTTAGTAGAAGGCGACCAGAAGGCTTCCTTTTCAATAGCTACTACTCCGAGGTGTAGGGGCGGGCGCTTCTCCTCTCCCGGGATTGCTTCCCTTTGCCCTTGATCCGTACCTTATAATGCTGAGTGTTAAGCAAGGAGGTATCAAGTATCATTTCTAAAGTCTTTGGTAGGACGCGACCTGGGATTGAACCTAGGTCTCCCGGACCTTTGGCGAACACTCTACCCACTAACCGGTTTAATTTCATCTTACTCTATAATTTCCTGTGTATCATTTTTCCCATCAAGCCATGCCTAGTCAAATACTCCTTTTGTACTATGCCTCGTTGGCTGGGGGTGTAGAATACACCGACTGTATCTCTGCAGAGGGGTAAAACCCTCCATCGAGTGTCCAGTATATGACATCAAACCATCTGATGGCGAGGCTTGAGACTTCGAAATTTCTAACAATTCAATTTAGCATTATTTGCTTGCACATAAGTTTTATAGTTAAACAGTTTTATTTGACCCAAAGATATGACCTTATCAGGTGCTTCTATTGCGGGCCATAGTGGACCTGAGAACAATTACAATGAAGGGTTACTCAATATTCTCCAGAGCTCTGCTGATTGAGGCCTCGCCATCAGATGATTTTGGACACTCGTTTGGGAAGTTTTATCCCTCTCCAGAGATGTAGTCGGTGTATTTTACAGCCCCAGCAGATTAAGCTAATCGAATTAGTGTTAAATAGCAATACTTGTAAACACTTCACATGGTGCAAACGAACGTTTAGTAGTAAATAGAATTGTTCTGATTAGATAGCAATACTTGAAACCATTTAACTGAGTGCAACAAGGAGCTCAAGCTCGTTTCAAGATGTTATAAAGAAAATGTATTTAAAAATGATAAATATTTAGTATTTATATGTAGACAAGATTTGGCATTAAATAACCTACAATAGTTGATATGCCATAAAACCAAATCATCCAAATATCCTTTCGTGTCGGTATACTGTTTTGGCTTATTATGGAAATACACTTAATATTTTGGGTGTATTATCAATTTACGCTCTTAAGGTTGGTTGGGTTTTATGGCATATCAAGCTTTGTAGGTTATCCAAATCCATTTTTATGTAGATAATCTGTTCTTTTTAAAACAATTCAGTTTAGCATAAGTACACAGTTTAATGGTAAAAATATTCTTATTTCCAACTATTCAAGCAGTTATATGTAACAATTCAGTTAAGTGTAAATACAGTTTAAATGTCGAAAAACAGTTCTATTTCAAATAATTCAGTTAAGCATAAGCACGCAGTTTAAATGTAAGTACGGTTTAATCGTCAAAAACATTTCTATTTAAAGCTATTCAGTTTAATCAAATAATTCATTTTAGCATAAGAATGCTGTTAGTTCTATTTAACCCATAGATAGGGCCCTATCAGGTGCTACCACTCCGGGCCAGAGTGGACCTGGGAGCAATGGCAATAAAGGGGTACTCTGCATTCTCCAAAGCTTCAGCATTACTGGAACGTCACCACCAGAGTGTTTAGTGTCATATCCAGGACACTCGTTTGGGGGTGGGTCTTACCCCTCAGCAGAGGTGCAGTCAGTGTATTCTACAGCCACAGTCTACTGGGCAATACACAGAGTTAAATGTCAAACAGTTTTATTTCAGATAATTCAGTTTAGCATAAGAACAAAGTTTAAACGTCAAAACAGTTCTATTTCGAGCAATTCAGTTCAGCACTAGTACGCAGTTCCAATGTCAAAACAGTTCTATTTTAAACAATTCAGTTTAGCATAAATACGCAGTTTAAATGCAAAAATCAGTATAGTGAAAGAAGCACGGTTTAGTTCTATTTAACCCATAGATAGGACCCTTATCAGGTGCTACCACTCCGGGCCAGAGTGGACCTGGGAGCGATGGCAATGAAGGGGTACTCCGCATTCCCCAAAGCTCCAGCATTACTGGAACCTCACCATCGGATTGTTTAGTGTCATATCAAGGACACTCGTTGGGAGAGTCTTGCCCCTCTGCAGAGAAGCAGTCGGTGTATTCTACAGCCCCAGCCGACTGGGCAATTTACTCTCTTAAGTTTTCCTTTTCCTAGCCATATCCAAGTCAGTTTGTCGCTTGAAATATCCATACAGTTGTTTTTCTTCCTATATTGGAGTTGTATAGCCACATAATACATACACATATGCATGCAGAATCATAACGACGACACAAAAAAGACAAGTGACACAGTTCTTTACAAAAATTAACCTCTCACTTTATTGAAAGGGTTCGAAAGGGTTACGAAGGGTATTATTGTGTGAGAGGGAGTTGGAGACCAAACAGAGCTGCAACATATTGACCCCCATTGTTATGGCCATAACTGCGTTTCTTTCCCATTTTCCTAGGCTGCTCAACCGGGGGCCTGGTGACCCAGCCTCTCTGGGTGCTGGTTGTCTCTACCGCAACTTATCTCCAACTCGTCTGATCTCCAGCTGACTGACTTCCTGTCTTCACCCGGGTTATATGATTGTTCCACGTACCCCTTCTTCTTGTGGGCGTCACGAATCGCACTCATTCAACCCGTACACGGTCAAGGTTATATCCTGATATTCCTCGACCAGATGCACCTGTTATTTACACTGGTGCATTTCCTATTTTGACAGCTTGGCCGGGGTCAATATGTTACATCAGTATTCAAGTTTTTCTTGATTTTCTGTTTGACCTTATATTGTCATGTCTGTTACTGGACATAGTAATTAGTCTTTCTTTGCTTTTTAAATGTAGTCTTCGAGTCGTATTGATGAATCTACACCGTCCTCAATGTGTTATATACTCATCTACATGTTCATGCAGCATCACAACGACACAATAATTAAACAGCCGCACGCAGAAAGACGCAGTGACAAAGACAGACGCAGGAAGGAACAAACGACGCATGATGAAGATGTAGGAAGGAAGATGCATGAAGACTTCTTTAACAACATATTTACCTCTCACTTTATTGCAATGGTTCGAAAGGGTTGTTCAAGGTTTGCATGTGAGAGGGAGCTGGAGACCGAACATAAACTGTAATATCTTGACCCCACAGTTATGACCGTAACGTTGTGTCTTTCTTGTTCTCCTGATGCTGGGGTCCACTCCATCGGGGTTCCCTCGGGCCCCCTTGGTCGGGTGTGGCTTTCCCTACCACACCTCTTTTCCAACTGTCTGGAATTCTCCTGGGAACTGCTCTGGCACTCAACTGCGTTATATAATAATTCAACGCCCACACGATCGCCCACTGGATCTTTGAAATCAAATGTTTAATCGTCCTCAAGCGGAAATAACTGTCATGCAGTTCAGAGGTCACTCTCTTCCGGTGCATCAGTCTGTATTGGCACAGTGGGAACTTCACCTTGTCCCACATTATAGGCCTTAATCCGCCCACGCGATTTCTTTCGATTACTGGCCATTGGAATGTGTCACTTCCTTCCAGTGCATCTCCTTCAATGGCATTTTTGGCCGGGTCAAAAGGTCAAAACATATCAAATGCTGGCCTCTCCCTCCTTCTTTCGTCAACTTTTCTTATAGAACCTCAAGAGATTACAAAGAAACATTATAGAAATTATTACTTGTATTTCTTGAACTTAACAGAATGTGTTTGAAATGCTTTTTTAAAAAATTATTTTACACAATATTAATCTACCATATAATTCATAAAGTAAAGTTAGCGACTTTAGTCGAGGGTCATCCGAAGGCTCCCTTTTTAAGAGCTACTACACTATGGTGTAGGTGAAGTCGCTTCTCCATTCTCTGGATTGCTCCACTGTACCATTGATCCTTACTTAATAATGATAAGTGTTAAGCAAGGTGGCATCAAGTACCATTGGCCCGGTATATAAGTTGTGGGTTGATTGGTTGATTAGTTTTCATGGCATATCAACCTTTGTAGGTTATTTAACACCAAATCGATTTTTATGCAAATAATCACTTCTATTTCAAACAATTCAGTTTAGCATGAGTTCACAGATTAATTGTCAAAATCGTTTGTATTTCAAGCTATTCAATTTAATCAAACAGTTCTAGTTCAGCTAATTCAGTTTAGTATAAGTACAGATTTTGTTTACACACTAAACTAAATAGTTTAATATAGAACTCTTTTGGCATTTATCTGTGTAAGTACAGTTTGAATGTCAAAAACAGTTCCATTTCAAACAATTCAGTTAAGCATATTACGTAGTAAGTTCTATTTAACCCATAGATAGGGCCCTATCAGGTGCCACCGCTCCGGGTCAGAGTGGATCTGTGAGCGATGGCAAATATAGGGGTACTCTGCATTCCCCAAAGCTATAGCATTACTGGAGCCTCACCATCAGATTGTTTAGTTTCATATCCAGGACACTCGTGGGGAGTCTTCTACAGCCTCAAGCGACTGGTCACATAAATGTTGTTGAAAATGTTTGTTTTTCCTAATTTGAAAATTAATTTTGACTTACTTGTCTAAATTTCTGATATGAAGCTTGATTATTATTATTACTTAGAATATTCAGATTATTGACTTAATCTTTATAGTTATAATCACAACCTTTCGACCGATATGTCCTTCGGTCTTCTTCACAGGAAGATCAAGCGTCTCAAAGAAGCTACTGTGACCTGTTGAGTAAAGATGAATACAATATGGGAACCATTAATCAAAAAGGCTTCCTAAAAAGAACGCGATAGAGACATTAGGTTTATAAGCCCCCAAAATTAATTCTGGATTCTCTGTTAAGGACACATTGTGCATTGGATAAGGAATTTGGTTGGAACTACTTCTGTGCGAAATCATCGGGAGGTTGCAGGTTCAATCCCAACAACCAGTCAGATAAACGAGAAATATTTACTATATCTTAACACTTGTACCCGTTTATGGTTAACAGAATTGGAACGGTCTATCACTGCAGTTCAAATAAACGCTTCAGTACGCGATTCTGTGTCGACTCTTGAGTTCGACCTGAAACATCTGAAGAAAGCCGAAGGACATATCGGCCGAAACATGATGAGTAGAGCAATAAAGATGAGATTAATAGTCCGAATTTTCTAGATAATTAACAATTTTATCTTGCTTGGAATATAGATTGCATTTTTTTAAAGATCTACGTGGTGAATTCAATAAGTTTCCAGACTTTTTTTGTGCAGGCATTTAAAATTGTCGTAGACTCTTGAAAATTTACTATGTTATTGCTATACATCTTATGAGATGACTGACCAATTTTTATGATTACAAGTTCAAATGAACTGCTACAGCAGAAATTGAAATACACCCTGCTAAAGCCTGATTGTCACAGCTGGTGAATTTCAAAAATGTAATCTCGACGTGAGGACACTTTAGAAGAACGATATGCAATAAAATTATTTTAATCTTGGAAAAACTGCCACAGAAACGTATGGAATGCTTCAGAATTCTTTTAGACTATCTTGCATGAATCGATCATCAGTTTTTGAGTGGCATAAGAGATTCAAGGGAGGCAGGGAGTCTGTGAGGGATGATTAGAGGTGTGGGAAGAATAAGGAAGTCAGTACACCAGAGTTGATTAGCCAAAGACTTAGGGTTAGGTTTAGGGTTAGTATGTTGAGGTTTTAAGGGAGTTCTGGAAGGGATTCAGTCGGAAGAGGCCAGCACTCTTCAAATCGGGTCAGTGACATTACCACCAGGCAATGCACCAGTCCACAACTCCATCCTTGTCACAGACTATTTGACCAAGACGGGCTTCCACACAGTTCGTCACCCTCCCTATAGTCCAGACCTTGCTTCCTCTGACTTTTGATTATTCCCTAAGCCCAGAGGCTGTCGTTAGGAGACAATTGAGGAGAGGAAAGTAGCTGTGACGAAGGTCATTGACACGCTCACACAAGAGGACTTCCATGGGGCCTTGCAGAAGTTATTCGAACGGCACAACAAGTGCATTGCAGTCGGAGGAGATTACTTGGAAGGGGACTAGAGTTTCATGTGTGTACTATCAATAAAAGTTCCTACGCGAAAAAAGTCTGAAAACTTATTTAATGATGATATTTACCTAACCCCTCCGATATGACACAAGGTCGATTTTTTAAGCGGAGTTTAACAGGTTTGAAGTCAGAGTTTTCCTTCTCCTAGACTAGTTGCCTCACCAAGGCTGAAGAACCTAGTCTGTCCTACTATTTTCCCATAGCTGGAGGGAGAATAATTGGATTCATACCTTTCTCAAGGATATTCGTGCTATGTGAAATGCAATCAGCCTCGTCCGTGATTTGAACTCGTTTCGCCGTGTTCAATTCCTACGACGATAACCATTACTCCACGGGCACCTCCTAACTTATTTAATGATCCTCGTATATGAGTGTGAATGATGGTTAGAGGGGTTAATTATGTTCAACCTCTATATGGTCAAATCACTGATGAAACCCGATACACTTTGGTGCCACCTAGCCTCGACCATCTACCCAGACAATGATAGTAAAAATCATTTTTTTCTTCTTTGCTAAAATATAGAAAAACTCAAAAAATGTTTAGTCTGATGAAGTTCTTTTTATAAAGAACTAAATATTACCTTTAAACCTGTTGCAAACGTCTGGTTTTTGCATACTTGTATTATGGCCTAGAACAGTTCAGAATATTTTACAGAGAAAAAACTGCCATGGTATTTCGTTCTGTGATGGGATTCCTGCAGCAGAATTTGGTTTTCAGAAGTTTTCTCGTTCGTCTGAGGTACACTGTTCTTATTTCTTTTTCTTCATCTCTATTTAATTGCGTTTGCTGCCAATATTTCCAAGTAGCAGTAATATTTTCCCTCTGAGACAGTTCTGATTCTTTTCTGATTTAGTAGCACTATTTTTGGTTGATTCACTTTTTTTCATTATCAGCGCATTTATCAAATCCAAATGCCATTCCAGTATTCTGGGGGTATATTCTTATTATGTGCATCAGGGTATCCAGTCCTATTTTTTTGGCGGGGGAACATCTTGATGGTTTGGTTTGGTGGGTTTTATGGCATATCAACCTTTGTAGGTTATTTAACGCCAAATCCATTTTTATGTAAATAATCAGTTCTATTTAAAACAATTCAGTTTAGCATAAATATACAGTTTAATTATCAAAAACATTTCTATTTCCAACTATTCAAGCAGTTACATTTAACAATTCAGTTAAGTGTAAATACAGTTTTAATGTCGAAAAACAGTTCTATTTCAAATAATTCAGATAAGCATAAGCACGCAGTTTAAATGGAAGTACGGTTTAATTGTCAAAAACATTTTTATTTCAAGCTATTCAGTTTACTCAAACAATTCATTTTAGCATAAGTAAGCTGTTAGTTCTATTTAACCCATAGAAAGGGCCCTATCAGGTGCTACCACTCCGGGCCAGAGTGGACCTGGGAGCATTGGCAATGAAGGGGTACTCCGCATTCCCCAAAGCTACCGCACTGCTAGAACCTCACCATCAGATTGTTTAGTGTCATATCCAGGACACTTGTTGTGGGGGGGGTCTTACCCTCTGCAGAGAAACAGTCAGTGTATTCTACAGCCCCAGCCGACTGGGCAAGAATATCTTGATATCATCCGTGAACATCGTTAGCTTGTGATATTAGTTCTGGTTAGTGTTCATACTATTTTTCAAATTTCAGAATTCGATAGTATTTACATATTTTCGAAGGAATAAAATCTCCATTATTATTATTATTATAATTATTATCATAAATTTTGCGTGTTTTTCACGTAAGTGTAAGCTGAGAGTTTTTCACTAGAGTATCAAGCCGTTGGCCTAATGAGTAGAGTGTTCGCCAATGGTTAGGAAGACCGGGGTTCAATCTCAGGTTGAGGCATACCAAAGACTCAAAAAATGGTATTTGATGCCACTTTGCTTAGCACTCAGCATTATAAGGTACAGATCAAGGGTAAAGTGGATCAATCCAAAGAAAGGAGTAACGTCCTCCCCTACACCTCGGTGTAGTAGCAATTGAAATGGGAGCCTTCGGGTCACCCTTGACTAAGGTTGCCAACTTTACTCA
Source organism: Sepioteuthis lessoniana (assembly GCA_963585895.1). Classification (NCBI taxonomy): domain Eukaryota; kingdom Metazoa; phylum Mollusca; class Cephalopoda; order Myopsida; family Loliginidae; genus Sepioteuthis; species Sepioteuthis lessoniana. The sequence goes on from CAUZXS010000969.1 coordinate 84,407, forward strand.
TGAGAGATAACAATTTTTCTCAGATCTCCAGGACTCTCCTCAGTATTGATCTTGACCCCGATTTGTCCTCTGATTTCTGACCTCTCCTGCAGCCTCTTCCAAATCTTTGGTAAATGTTCCAAGTGTTTTAATTATATTTTATAGTAATATAAATATTTATGTTTCACAGCTTTCTTCGTTCTCTTTTCGTTTTCTTTGATTTTCACTCAGTTATCTGGCGAGACGGCAAAGTCCAATATTCAGCCGATTCTCTTTCTTTTTTTTCTTTTTTTTTTTTCGTTAAGTAACACTAGGTCTGGTCGTCTGGTCGGGATAAGGTGATCCCAAATAATTTTATGTGTTTTATTCAGATTCCGAGTTGTGGACTGGTGCATTGTCCTGGTGGAAATGCCACGGACCCGATTTGAAGAGTGCTGGCCTCTTCCGGCTGAATATCTTCCTGAACTCCCTTAAAGCCTCAACATAGTAACCCTAACCCTAACCCTTTGGCCAATCATCTCTGGTATATTGTCTTCTTTACTCCTCCCACACCTTTCAACATCCCTCACAGATTCCCTGCCTTCCTTGAGTCTCTTATGCGACTCAAAAACTGATGCTCGATTCAGACAAGATTGTTCAAAAGCAGTCTGAAGCATTCCATACGTTTGTGATTTCGCATGTACCTTTGAGTAGAACGATCAAATTTAAACTTCTTGCACAATTCCACGTGGATCACATTCCCCACTCAGTTATGTCAATTCATACAAGATTGTCACAAAAGCAGTCTGAAGCATTCCATACGTTTGTGATTTCGCATGTACCTTTGAGTAGAACGATCAAATTTAAACTTCTTGCACAATTCCACGTGGATCACATTCCCCACTCAGTTATGTCAAGTCTTATACTTCCTTTGTGCTGATTTGACGCTTTCGCTCATAACGTGATCCATCGATTCTTCTCGAATACCACATAATATACAATTGGTATTCTGTTATGTTTGACCGATTTTAGCTTTAATTATTATTATATTTTACCTTCCGCTTAGAATAAACCCTTATTACCTGTGAGCGAGGATGAAGGAATGTATTGAATATCTGTATTCTATACGTACACATTCTGCTATAAAGCGATGCTTATAATTATTTATATTCTCTTCACATTGATAGCATTCTATTGACTTGGTGAGTAGGTCCACCCGGAAGTCACCCTGAGACACACGGCTGAAAACCATGTAAGCCAAATAATGACAACATTGGGATTAAATATATTATTCATACGCGAAGACAACTTTGCTAATCATATGCATCTATTATAGACAGTCGCAAGCAATAACTAGTGTTTGTGGAGGCGCGTACAGCGTAACGGTTATTGTCGTTGTAAATAGAATCGTCAACTCGTGTTCAAATCCCGAACCCGTGGTGTAATGGTTGTCGTCGCAGGAATTGGACACGGCGACACAAGTTCAAATCCTGGACTGATTGCATTTCACATAGCGCTAATTCCCTTGGGAAAGGTATGAATCCAATTAATCTCCCTCCAGCTATGGGTAAATAGTAGGACAGACTGGGTTCTTCAGCCTTGGTGAGGCAACTAGTCTAGGAGAAGGAAAACTCTGACTTCAAACCTGTTAAACTCCGCTTAAAAAAAATCGACCTTGTGTCATATCCTGCCCGAGCATTGGGTAAATATGGTAAATATGATAAGCAAATAGTAGAGTAGACTGAGCAACCACTCAAGGAGAAGGAAAACTCCAAATTCAAACCAGCTATAGTCCACTTGAAATGTTAGTCTTGTGCCATGGTAGAAAGATTGGGTGAATAAATACTTTAGCCCAGTCGGTTGTTGAATGCATCGTATGCATCTGTAGTAGAAACATGTAATTGTTTAGTGGATATGTAACTCGCCAATTTGTAGTGAGTGGGTGACAATGACTTCTCGTCCGTATTTTACGGGTATTAGATTCACGTTTAGTTCCACTACAAATACAACACAAATTTTACAAGCACGTAAACAAATGGAATGTGACAACAACAAACATTGAGAAACAAACAATTTAATGAACTTAACAAACAGGTTAAAAATAATAAGAAAATACAATGTTTATGTTATGTGTGTATGTAGAAAATACAGCTATGGCCAGTTGAATAGAAATATGATTGTTCTCCCATGAGTGTGTATTTACATGTTAATATAGTCTATTAAATAAATAGGTCCATAGTTGGCCGAAGTAAAGAAGATAAAAATTTGACTTTACTTACATATGTAATATAATGACCGAGGGATTTCGTTTTATGCCTTTGGGTTTAGTTAGGCAGAGAACCTTTCGGCTCAGTGCATGGGTTACTTAGGAGCAACATTAACGCAGGTGTTGACACGCACGCGCGGGCGGAGCGGACGTGTCACTCAGAGATGTCACAATTGCCCAGATGGGAAACGGGGCTAGCAAGTGCGAATGACGTCACGCACCGGAAGCGAGCGGAGGATTTGGGGAATTTTGAAGAAAGTTAGTAGAATTGAGAACTGGACACCGAACGAGAAGGGTTGACTTTCGCTTGCTCGCGGAGGCCTTGGGCAGGTGTAGCACGAGTTGGTGGGGGGCAGATGAAAAAGCCAGAATAGAAAGAATGTGTATCTCTCTCCTTATGTCGAAGAACCTTTAAACTCAAAGGTAATGAAAAGTTTCATACCTGAACTAAGAAGTCGTTACGTGTTTTTCGTGTTTCGAGATTCCTATGTTCTATCTTTATGGACATTCGATGTACGTTTCACACATAGCCATATCATGGCTAGGGTACACATATATGAGTATGTGTATGTGTAAATAAGTGATGGACCGTAAGTATGGGTCTTTGTTTTCTTAAGTACGTCAGTGCGTTTTTTTGTGATCTTGGCGATAACGTGTCGCATTAGTAAAAGAAGATCGCATGCCCTTTCCTTTTGAGTTTTATCGCGTGGCTCTCTGCTGTCCGTTTATGACCTCTCATAGTGGAAAGGAATGAATGACCAGGTTGATTAAATTCTTCGTTATTTATACTTTTGGGGGTCATTGCGAGCAATCTTGAACAAGTCCTGGCGGCAACACCCCACAAGACACCAACTGTGCGGCCACCTGCCTCCTATCACAAAAACTATCCAAGTTAGACAAACCAGACATGCAGGACACTGCTGGAGAAGCAGAGATGAACTCATAAGTGATGTACTTTTATGGACCCACACACATGGTCGTGTAAAAGCAGGACGACCAGCACGAATATACATTCAGCAACTATGTGAGGATGCAGGATGTTGTCCTGAAGACCTGCCTGAGGCAATGAACGATACGGAAAAGTGGCGATAGAGTGTCAGGGATATCCGTGCTACCAGCACGACATGATGATGATGATGATGATGATGATGATGAAAGTGGATCAAAATAGTTTTATTGCAGGTCCTAAAATTCAAGCGCGCAGACATTTCTCGACCAATCAGATTCGTATATTTACTTATTTATTTTAAAGCCTAAATATTTTTCTGTTAATTAGTTTCTGATCCAGATTTTCTAGAATGTTCTTATTTTGTGTTTTTAGCTGATTGGTTGAAAAATATAAAAACGTAACTTTAATGTTAATGCGATTTTGATCCCAAATTTCTAGAATATTCTTATGTGTGTTTATGGGGTTGATCAATCCAGAGAAAGGAGTAGTGCCCTCGCCAACACCTCGGTGTAGTAGCGATTGAAATGGGAACCTTCGGGTCACCCTCGACTAAGGTCGACAACTTTACTTATTTGTGATGTAACCAGGTAGTTGAAGGAGAGTGTTAAAAAAATGTGTATTCTATACATCTCTCCCGATGGTTATGACATCCTCACCCCTCACAAGTGTCCTTGATATAACATTAAGCAATCTGAGTACCTCGCACTCCTCAACTACAGCATTGGGTAATGCTTCATTGTCATTGCTCCCCTGTTCATTCTGGCCTGGAGTAGTTGCACCAGTTAGTGCCCTATCTATGGGTCAAATAGAAAACTGTTTGACTATTTAACTCGAGAGCAAACAAATGACTTTTGCTAAATTGAATGGTTAGAAATAGAACTGTTTGTTCATTTTACATTGTAAATAAATGAATGATATTTAATAGAATTGTTATTGATGCATAACAATACTTTGAACCATTTAACTGTGTGCAAACGAATGAGTAATGTTGAATATAATAATGTTAAATAGCATTACTTATAAACGCTCCACTGTGTGCCAAAAAAAAAAAAAAGAGAAAAGATTAATATCGAATAGAATTAGTTGTGTTAGATAGCAATAATTGAAACCATTTCACTATGTAGAAACAATATCAATACTTGTTTTCAAACAAATTACTTCCAATCATTTAAAAATAAAATTTACGATATACAATTTACGTATCATGTATATGGTTTTAAATGTGTGTAAACAAATGACAGATGTTATATTGTTACTGTTACATAGGAATACTTGAAACCATTTAATTGTAAGCAAATATGTATTAATAAGATTTGGCATTAAATAACCTACAATGTTTGATATGCCATAAAATCCAAGCTCACTTAAAAATATATAAATTTTAAATGCATGCGATATGGAATTTCTGAAGACACATGCGTTAGAAGAAAATCAATTTATCTGATTTACACATTCGTTAAGGTAATATTAATTTTTGACTAGTTTTTGGGCGAGTCATAAGTTTTGCAATATTTTAGTAGTACGTGCTAGTTGGCCCAAATACTAGGGCGAGTCAAAAGTTTTGCAATATTTTCGTAGTACGTTCTAGTTTGCCCAAATACTAGGGTGAGTCAAAAGTTTTACAATATTTTAGTAGTACGTGCAAGTTTGCCCAAATACTAGGGCCGTCCAAAGTTTTGCAATATTTTAGTTGTACGTTCTAGTTTGCGCAAATACTTGTGTGAATCAAATGTTTTGCAATATTTTAGTAGTACGTGCGAGTTGTCCTAAATACAAGGGTGAGTGAAATTTTCAAAAAATGTTGAGGAAAAAGTAAAGGAGCAGTTGATCACTGTGATGTAACCGGGTAGATGAAGGAGAGTGCCCGTGGTGTTGTAGCTAAGGTGCTGAACTGCAACATCGTACTAAGTGAGTTCGAGTTCAAGTCACCCTATTACATTCATTTTCAGGTTGATAGTTTTGGGCAAAGTATGAAAACCCTTTTTACCCTCAGCTGCTCTTCAACAAGGATGGCTTTGGAATTAGATTGTGCACGAAATTTGATACGCCATTAAAAAAAGAAACCAAAACTAATCTAAGTCCTAGAGTTAGAACAGGGTAGAATCGTTCACTAACAAATATATATATATATATATATATATATATGTGTGTGTGTGTGTGTGTGTGTGTATACGTGGTGCCTTCAATAAGTTTTCAGACTTTTTTGTACTGGCATTTGTACAGGACACTTTAGAAGAACGATATGCAATAATATTGCTTTAAACTTGGAATAAATGACACGGAAACGTATGGAATACTTCAGGCTGCTTTTCGACCATCTTGCATGAATCGAGCATAAGTTTTTGAGTGGCATAAGAGATTCAAGGAAGGCAGCGAGTCTGTGAGGGATGAGGAGAGGTGTGGGAGGAGTAAGGAAGTCAATACACCAGAGTTGATTGGCAAAAGGGTTAGGTTAGGGTTACTACGTTGAAGTTTTAAGGGAGTTCAGGAAGAGATTCCTAGGGAAGAGGCCAGCACTCTTCAATCGGTTCAGTGGTATTTCCACCAGGACAATGCATCAGTCCATAACTCCATCCTTGTCACAGACTATTAGACCAAGATGGGCATCAACACAGTTCATCAGCCTCCCTATAGTCCAGACATTGCTCCCTGTGACTTTTGGTTATTCCCTAAGCTCAGAGGCTGTCGTTATGAGACGATTGAGGAGATGAAAGAGGCTGTGACGAAGGTCATTGACACGCTCACACAAGAGGACTTCCATGGGGCCTTGCAGAAGTTATTCGAACGGCACAACAAGTGCATTGCAGTCGGAGGAGATTACTTGGAAGGGGACTAGAGTTTCATGTGTGTACTATCAATAAAAGTTCCTACGCGAAAAAAGCCTGAAAACTTAATTAATGAGCCTCGTATATATATATGTGTGTGTGAAGAATCACTTAACATCAGAATTTTTACAACGAGAATATTCATTTACTTCCCATATGAAATAGACAGGAAATAATAATAAATGCACAACCCAGAATTCGTCTTGGAGAATGAGACGCACAAACCTATCTGGGGATTTTAAGATACGAACGAATCGCCTAATCTTGGCTAGACCACCAGATCTAGTAATAATCACCCCCCCGCCAAAAAAAATTAAAAGCGAAATTTCCTAACAGTGGACTTAGTCGTCACGGCAGGCCATAAGAGTAAAACTGAAAGAAAGCGAAAAGATAGATATGTACTTAGATCTTGGTAGGGAATGGAAAAACAATATGGAACATGAAAGTAATAGTGATACCAGTTGTAACTGGTGCACTCGGTACAGTCACCAACTGATTGGTAAAAGGTCTGCAGGACTTGGAAATAAGATGAAGAATGGAAACCATGCAACTACAACATTATTAAACCGATCAGAATACTGAGAAGAGTCCTGGAAACTATAGGAGATTGCTGTCACTCAAACTCAAGAAAAAAAAATCAGCTAATGCTGATATGAAAAACTCCCTAAGTGTGTGGTAATAATAACAAAAATAATAATTAGAAGAAGAAGAAGAAGAAGAAGAAGAATATACAGCCTGGATATAGGAATGGAATTTGGCATAGCAAAATGTACCAAACTCATAATGCGAAACAGAAAACGACAGATAGTGGAAGGAATAGATTTGGCTAATGTTTGTTTGTCTGTTTGGGTTTATTGCATATAAACCTTTACGGGCAATTTAATGCCAAATCCATTTTTGTACAAATAAACAGTCCCATTTAAAACAATTTACTTTGGCATAAGTACACATTTTAATTGTCAAAAACATTTTTATTTTTATGAAAAGTGGAAAAAGAAAAAATAACGGAAGGAATAGAACTACCAAATCAGGAAAAAATCCCAACGATCAGAGAAAAGGAAACTTACAAGTAATTGGGAGTATTGGAAGCGGACATTATCGAACAAGTGGGGATGAAAGGAAAAAAATTGAAAAATAGTATCTCAGACAAGCGAGAAAACAACCCGAAACCAAGCTCTGCAAAAGGAATCTCATCAAAGGGATAAACACTTGGGTCTGTCCCCCTTGTACGATACTCGGGACCATTTTTGAAATGGACTAGGGAAGAACTCACACAAATAGACCCGAGGACAAAAAAAGATAATGACGATACACAATGGCTTACATCCGAGAGATGAAATAAACAGACAATACAAGGCTAATTAAATAGGTTTCCAGATTTTTTTCGTCTTGGCACTTTTATTGATCGTACACACATGAAACTCTAGTCCCCTTCCAAGTAATCTCCCCCGGCTGCAATGCACTTGTTGTGCCGTTCGAATAACTTCTGGAAGACCCCATTGAAGTCTTCTTGTTTGGGCGTGTCAATGACCTTCGTCACAGCCCTTTTCATCTCCTCAATTGTCTCATAACGAAAGCCTCTGGTCTTAGGGAATAAACAAAAGTCACAGGGAGCAAGGTCTGGACTATAGGGATCGTGAGGAACTGTCTTGATACCCATCTTGGTCAAATAGTCTGTGACAAGGATGGAACTGTTGACTGGTGCATTGTCCTGGTGGAAATGCCACTGACCCGATTGGAAGCGTGCTGGCCTCTTCCCTAGGAATCTCTTCCTGAACTCCCTTAAAATCTCAACATAGTATTCCTTGTTGATTGACTGTCTAGTTGGAACCCAGTGCATGTAGATCATGCCAGTGCTGTCAAAAAAAGGGATCATCAAAAGTTTGTTAGAGGATTTGCTCTGTCTGGCCTTCATGGGTCTGGGAGAGACAGAATGCTTTCACTGGGAACTCTGTTGCTTGGTCTCTGGGTCATAGCAGTAGATCCAGCTTTCATCGCAGGTCACCCGAGCATCAAGAACTGCGGAATCTGAATTGATCAGCTCGACCATCACCCTGCTGTCATGACAACGCCTTTCTTTCTGATCTTCTCTGAGCACCACTGGGACAAAGTTTGCGCAAATCTTCCGCATCTTCAGTTCCTCGCGAATAATTATGTGTACAGTTCCCACACTGACATCAAACTGTGCATTTATTGTCTCTATAGAAACCAGACGGTCCTTATTCAAGAAATTCTTAATTTGGTCAATCAACTCTGGTGTATTGACTTCCTTACTCTTCCCACACCACTCATCATCCCTCACAGACTCCCTGCCTTCCTTGACTCTCTTATGCCACTCAAAAACTGATGCTTGATTCATGCAAGATAGTCGAAAAGCAGTCTGAAGCATTCCATACGTTTCTGTGGCATTTTTTCCAAGTTTATAACTGAATCTTATTGCATATCATTCTTCTTAAGTGTCCTTACGTCCTGATTGCATTTTTGAAATTCACCAGTTGTGACGATCCAGCTTTTGTAGGGTGTTATTCCAAGTCCTGGTATAGCTGTTCATTTGAACCTGAAATCATAAAAATTGGTCAATCATCTCATAAGTTGTATAGCAATAACATACTGAATGTTCAAGTTTCTACGACAATTTTAAATGCCTGTACAAAAATGTATTGAAACTTATTGAATACACTACGTATTTCCTATGTATACAATTTTGTGGTATCGTTGCTCTAACAATTGGTGAGTATACATCTCCCTGGAAGATAATACTTTTCGGATTTTTCACCTCTGCCAAGGTTTGTTTTACTGCCTTTTATTTCGTTTTCCAGTTTTCCGTAATCCTGTTCATGATTTGTCGGATATTTTCTATATTTTCAGATATTCTATTATCGTTTGCATGAACATGGGCGGTTGTTTTTTTGTTTTTTGTTTTGTTTTTTTAGTAAATTCATTAAATTGACAAGCCAGAATCTCAGAAAAATAAAGCAAAAGACAAGGAAATTGATGGGTATGCATAAGGCCTTACACCCGGGAGTTGACCGAGACATGCTATATGTGTGAAGAAATAAAGAAAGAAAACCAGCCAGCATTGAGGGTCACGTAGATGTAACAATACATTAAAAAAAGAGGAAAGAAAGACTTATTACAGCGGTCAGTAACATTTGTAACGGTAATGGCAACTTAGGGTCAAACAGAAATAAAAACATAAAAATAAAAGAAATAAAAGCAAAACAGCTATCTGAGCATTTCAAGCAACAAACTGGAATACTAAGGAAATTGTATATGAGATGACCTGGGCCTGGTTACGAAGAGGAAACTTCAAGAGAGAAACTGAATCGCTTATGTCAAAACTAAAATTGCTAATATTCTTGTTAATAACAAGAATAGACTATGTTTTGACAGGAACGAGAAAGGTAATAGAAAAGCGAATTCAGCACACTAGTGCAAAGTGAATGCGAAAATAAGCCTGTCTCGGTCGATAAGATGATCCCCTGAGAATTATGCAAGAGACTAAAGTTTGGATATAGATAAAAAAAATCTATGCACTAACAAAAATCTGTTTAAGAAAATGACACACACACACACACACACACACACACACACACACACACACACATATATATATATATATATATACAACGTGTGAAAGCACATGCGATACCCTGCCCTCATCAGCCGCTAACCAGGGTGATAACACAGTTTCGCTAGCTGAAGGCGGTACTACCACTGCCTATATATATATATATATATATATATATAATTTTATCAGATTTTGAGATAGAAATAGATAACTCAACCCTGACCAGGAGACGACACCTTATTTTAGTTTATAAGAAAAATGATTTTATGTTGTGGATTTTGTCGCTGTAGTGGACCAATGAGCAAAACATACATGGATCTTTCCAAAGAGCTGAAAAGGCTGAAGAAAATGAGAGTAACGGTCATACCAGTAGTAGTGAGTGCACTTGAAACGATCTCCAAGGGATTGGAAAGGAGACTGGGACTGGAAGAATGAGAGATACGAGAAATTAAGGAAACCTTCCCGAGAACAATATGATTTATATTGACTAGAATACTTACAAAAACCCTGTAGGATTAAAAATTGGTTTGGTCTTGTTTGCTTTAATGGCATATCAACCATTGAAGGTTATTTAATGCCAAATCCATTTTTATACACATAAACAGTTGCATTTCAAACAATTCAGTTGAGCATAAGTTAACAGTTTAAATGTCAAAAACAGATCTATTTCAAACTATTCAATTTAGTCAACAAAGTTGAATGGTTCAATGTATTACTAACAATCCAATTAAACATTATCTATTTATACACAGTTAGATGAAAACCTGTTCCATTTCGAACAACTGAGTTTAGCATCTATACACAGTTTAAATGTCAGAGCAGTTCTATTTCAAACAATTCAGTTTAGCAACAGTGTGCAATTTAAATGTCAAAACAGTTCAATTTCAAACAATTCAATTTAGCATAAGTACATAGTTTAGTCTTATTTGACCGATAGATGGGAGCCTATCAGTTGCTACCACTCCGGGCCAAAGTGGACCTGGGGGTGATGGCAATAAAGGAGTACTCCGCATTTACCAAAGCACCAGCAAAACTAATGCTTTACCATCGGATTGTTTAACGCCATATCCAGGACACTCGTTGGGGGAAGTCTTACTCCTCTGCAGAGAAGCAGTTGGTGTATTCTACAGTCCCTCTTTGGCGTAGTTTTACCCCTCCGTAAAGATGCAGTCGGTGTACACTAAAGCCCCCCCCCCGTCAGTCGACTGGGCCAGTAAAATTAAGGAGACCTGTTATCAATCAGACTTCTGACTAAAACTGCCTTTGAAAATTGTGTGAAAAAATTGCAAAATGTGAAATAATAAAAATTGCACTAAGCGGTAGTGTTTATCACCTTAAGAGAAAAATCCAATCAATGTGAATGTAAAATATCACCGAAAATCATCATCACCATGATGTCGTGCCGCCAGCATGGATATCCCTGACCCTCTCTCGCCACTTCTCCCTATCATTCATCGCCTCCAGCAGGTCTTCAGGGTTACATCCTGTGTCCTCACATAGTTGCTGTATGTAAGTTTGAGCGGATCGTCCTGCTTTTGCACGGCCATATGTGGGGGTCCATAGGAGTACATCACTTATGAGCTCGTCCTTGCTTCTCCAGCAGTGTCCCGCGTGTCTGGTTCGTCTAACTTGTATAGTTTTCGTGATGGGGGGCAAGTGTCCGTATAGTTGGAGTCTCGTGGGGTGTTGTCGCCATTCTTGTGTAGTTTCCGTCTAGTTTCTTCTCCAGCCGTTTAGTTAGCGTCCATGTAGTGCATCCATATAGCAGTATCGACACAACCGCTGCCCTGAAGAAACTGCGTTTCAGGCAACGAAAACATAGATAATTAGAATATATATATTCACTCTTTTCTTCCACCCTACGTCCTAAATAAATACAGGGTGAAGCATTTTAGGAAACTAAAAGAAAAACTAGAAATTAGATTTTAAAAAGTATATACAAACTGATATATACAAACTGGACTGGCCTTCTGGGAGCGTATCAGTAACTAGATTATTAATCCCGTCTTGTTCCTCAGAATAGTTTATAAAGAGTTATTCCCCTTGTGAGAGCCTCTTTTTCTGACCATCGTATCGGCAATGTACTAACAGTCACCTAATGACCTTAGTTCGGTGTCTACGTTCTTTTAAACGTTACCATTCTAAAGTTTACCGGCTGATTAGCTTGGAGGTGCCCGTGGTGTAATGGTTATCGTCGCAGGATAAGGACACGACGACACGAGTTCAAATTCTGGAACTGATTGATTGCATTTCACATAGCACTAATACACTTGGGAAAGGTATGAATCCAAATATTCTCCCTCCAGCTATGGGTAAATAGTAGGGCAGACTAGGTTCTTCAGCCTTGGTGAGGCAACTAGTCTATGAGAATGAAAACTCTGAATTGAAACCTGTTAAACTCCGTTTAAAAATTGACCTTGTATCATATCCTGCCCGAGCGGAGGGGTTGGTAAATATGATTAGCTTAGTGGATAAAGCGTTTGCCCGGGAGACCAAGGTTCAGTCCCGGTGGCGTCATACGAAAAACATTTAAAAAATGGTACTTGATACCTCCTTCCTTAACACTCAGCATTGTAAGGTTCGTATCAAGGGTAAAATGGAGCAATCTGGGGGAAGGAGTAGCCCCCCCCCAACACCTCAGCGTAAAAGCTATTTAAAGGGATCCTTCTGGTCGCCCTCGACTAAAGGGAGACAACTTTACATTTTTACTATTCGAACTGATTGCACAGAATACCCTGATTATCTCTCAACATCTGTCCATAGCACCCATCTTTCACGTCAAGACATCTAGACGGTGACCAGTGTCCGCACAGAGCTGATGTATATAATTCCTAGCAGGTCACACAGTAATGGTGTGTTTAAGTGGACAAGTCCATAGCTTATGAGTTCATCTAATTTGGATGATTTGTCAGATGGGAAGTAAGGTGCCGTAGAGCAACTGTTTTGTTGGGTGTTAGTTCCAAGATTTGTACAAAACAGCACATAGCATCCATGTGTATTTCGCATCTAGATTTGTTTCATTGCGTTTCGTTAGATTCCAGCAAGTGCATCCCTACATTAGTACTTATACAATCACGACTTGAAAGATACTCCTTTTTATCTTATCAAGGAGATCTGATTTCCATATGATCGAGAACCTGTCAATAGGGGTGCACACTTTCGCTATGCGTATGTTCACATCACTTTCAGTAGATGAGATATTGCTGCCGAGGTCTACTAATTTTAGAGGTTTAGCACTTGGAGGATAGACGATTCCATGAAATCTGTTTTCTTTGCGCTCATATAGAGGATAATGCTTCTTAATGTTGGCTCTAAGCTGTGCCGTAGGGATTGGGCTTGGACAGGTGTGAAGTGCTCGATCATCTGCGTAGTCTTTTTAGTGTGAAATATTTTCTTATCTTAGATCTATTTAAGTTTGTTGGACCTAATCTTGTTAGATTATAAAGAAATACTCTTTAATGCATATACTAGCAAGATTACTGCGACAATGTCGAAGAAGTCGGTGTCACCATCGGGTAAGCAAACCATTACTTTCTTGCTTGTGTAAAGCATCATTTTAGCCAAATCCATTTTTATACAAATAATCAATTCTATTTGAAACAACTAAGTTTAGTATGAGTAGACAGTTTAAAAGTAAAAAAAACATTTCTATTTCAACCTATTCAATTTAGTCAAACAATTCTACTTCAGCTAATTCAGTATTAGCATAGATTTTGTTTACACGTTGTTAAATATCAAAACGGTTTTATATTTAGCAATTCAGTTTAGTGTAAGTACAGTTTCAATGTCGAAAACAGTTCAATTTCAAACAATTCAGTTTAGCATAAGTATGCAGTTTAAATGTCAGTACACAGTTTATTGGTGAAAAACATTTCTATTTCAAGCTATTCAGTTTAGTCCAAAAGTTCTAATTCAAACAATTCAGTTTAGCATAAGTACCCAGTTTAGTTCTATTTAACCCATAGATAGGGCCCTGTCAGGTGCTACTATTTCGGGCATGCGTGGATAAGGGAGCGATGGCATTGAAGGGGTTCTCTGTATTCCCCAAAGCTTCATTAGAACCTCACCATCAGATTGTTTAGTGTTATATCCTGGACACTCGTTGGTGGGGGTTTTACCCCTCTGCAGAGGTGCAGTCGGTGTATTCTACAGCCCCAGCCGACTGGGCAACCGTATATTGATTTCTAATATCTGTATTAGTCAGTGACAACCAGTTATATCGTGACGTTTTGCCTGCTTGCTTCTTGTTTCTGAATAAAATCCGACGATTCTTTCCTGAGACGATTCTCTGATACTCCTTCAAAAGAGGAGCAAGACTCCCGGTTCCACGCGCTGTTTACCATTTCTTTTCATGAATATATAATCTGGACATGATTTAGAGTTATTTGGGAACATGTATGTCCAATGTTTTCCTTTCTTTTTTTGAAATTTAGGTTTGCTTGGTCTATCAACCATTGTTGGTACTAAAAGACAAATTCTGTTTATATATAAATAAGTTGGCAAACTTAGTCGTGGGTAACCCGAAGGTTCCTCTTTCAATAGCTACAGCACCGAGGTGTAGTGGAGGGTGCAACTCCATTCCCTGGATTGCTCCACTTTACCCTTGATATTTACGTCATATTACAGATTGTTATGCAAAGCGGCATCAAGTACCATTTTTGAGTCTTTGGTATGACTCAACCTGGGATTGAACTCCAGTCTCCCGGACCATTGGCGAACAATCTACTCATTTGGCCAATATATATATGATTTGTACTCAGATGTTGTTGATACACATTGATAAATGATCAAACACTTCTATTCCTAACAATTCAATTTAGCATAAGTCAACAATGTTAAATGTTTCCAAGTATAGCTATTTAACACTAACAATTCAATTAAACATCAGTCATTTGTTTCCACACAGTTAAAGGATGTAACAGTTCTATTTCAAATAATTCAATTTAGAAGAAGTTATTTGTCTGCTCTCAGTTTGAATAGTCAAACAGTTTTTTTACCCACAGATAAGACCCCCACCCTAGCAGGTGCTTCCTCTGCGGATTAGAGTGAACCAAGGACTAAAGCCAATGAAGAGGTACTCCGTATTCCCCAGAGCTCCATTGACTAAAGGTTTGCGATCAGATGTTATAATATATCCAAGACACTTGCTACTCCTCTGCAGAGATGCAGTCGGTGTATTCTACAGCCGTAGCCGACTGGGCTCTTTTGGAATTTAGCGCTAAGGCATCCAAAATTCTTCTAAACTTTCTGTTTCTGTTTAATAAGTTTGTGCAAACAAAATTTACGCTTTTTGTTTTGCTCGTGTGAGCATTCCTTTCTTCGACGATGATTTGAAGTGTTTGAAAACATGTCGGTCATGAGATGGTAGCTCATTATGGAAGATGGTGATATCCGTTTCATTACATGCATTGGAGATGTTGAAGCAGAAGGCACATCTTTCAAACCTAAATCTATCTATCTATCTATCTATCTATCTATCTATCACAGTCAGTACATATCTATCTATCTATCTATCTATCTCAGTCTGATTGCATTTCACATAGCACTAATACCCTTGGGAAAGGTATGAATCTAATTATTCTCCCGCCAGCTATGGGTAAATAGTAGGACAGACTGGTTTCTACAGCCTTGGTGAGGCAACTAGTCTAGGAGAAGGAAAAGTATGAATTCGAACCTGTTAAACCCCGCTTAAAAATTGATCTTGTGTCATCTCCTGCCCGACCGGAGGGTTTGGTAAATAGGATCTATCTCAGTCCATATCTCTCTATCTCAGTCCGTATCTATCTATCTATCTATCTATCTACCACAGTCAGTATCTATCTATCTATCTATCTATCTATCTATCTATCACAGTCAGTACATATCTATCT
Source organism: Sepioteuthis lessoniana (assembly GCA_963585895.1). Lineage (NCBI taxonomy): Eukaryota > Metazoa > Mollusca > Cephalopoda > Myopsida > Loliginidae > Sepioteuthis > Sepioteuthis lessoniana. Next base: position 99,846 of record CAUZXS010000969.1, read on the forward strand.
ATCGATCTATCTATCTATCACAGTCAGTACATATCTATCTATCGATCTATCTATCTATCACAGTCAGTACAAATCTATCTATCTATCTATCTATATATATATATATATATATATATATATATATCACAGTCAGTACATATCTATCTATCCATTAATCTCTTTTCCCTTCTTATATCTGTTTATCTGCTCATTTGTTTTTTCTCCCTGTTTAATCCAACCTTTTTGTCTTTCCAATACAAAAACCTTTCCTTCTCGTCCTTTCTTTCGCGACTATTGTATTGCATTCAAATGGCATTTTCTATTCTTTTTCAGATCTTTTATTGCATCCGTACACATTGAAACGAGCCTTGTTTTTTTTTTTTTGCGCTGACTCTCAAACCGATGCTGGCTCACGACAGGTGCGCCTTTTCATCCACTATTCTCCTCCCACGTCCCTAGTTAACCAACATTACTACCACAAAAAAATCTTTTCCCCACGTTTTCAAACAATAACTACTCCTTTCTGATCCCAACCTCGAAAAAAAAAATAATAAAATAAAAATAAAAACAAACAAGCAAACAAAAAATAAAGCAAAAATAAAAACAACTCCACCAATCATCTTTCTCTGCGAAAATAATAAAGACTGGATTTCAGTGTCGTTTGCTGCAACATTGGGGATGTTTTTACGTCTGCTCTTAATAATCAGAAACGTACGGCTTCTCGCGAGCTGCTTGTTTCTGGTGAGATTAAATGAAGAACAGGGAAGAGTGGGAAAGATGAAGAGGAGGAGGAGGCGAAAAAGGAGTAGGAGGAAGAGAAGGGCTTTCTTTTTGGGGAGTTTTAACGAAGAGCAGGAGAGCGTTCGCTTTACTGCTAATATCGGTTGAAGGGCGTTCTTTGAGATCCATAGATGTTACCTGCCTTTAGAAAAAAAAAAAAGAAGACAAAAATACAAAGAAAAAACGCATTACCTCGTGGGGATTTATCTAGTTCAAGAAGTTGACAAAGGATGGCCTACTTATCATTTCCAAAACCTGCCTTTTTCCTGTCAGCAACTCGCATGAAACTACAACGGTTTAATTAGTATATATCACGCTTTTCCATTTGACGTTGTTATTGTGTTATCTGTCTCAAGAGATAGGAATAGGATATAATGCTTTTAGAGTAGGTCTTGTCTATATATTCTGTTTTATCGTGGTAAGGAAAAGATACACAGTGAAATAGAGTTAATTATTTATTAACTTAAGTGGTACTGTCCAACTAGTATTATAAGTCTTGCGCTGTTGGTGTTACGTCAGAAGTTGGTCTTACTATTGACCGACGTCCATTCAGAGATATCTCTGTTACTGCTTCTCTTTCTGCTTCTGCTCCTTCGTGCTTGAGAGACACGGTGTCTTTTATACTTCCACGATACCGGAAGTCGCATGATACAAGCCACGATACAACACTATCTATCTAAAGGAATTAGGGTGTCACCTTACTTTCATGATAAAGAAAGCGGGCGGTGTCCTCGGGGTGTAATGGTTAAAGCGATGGACTGCGGAATCGTATTACGCGAGTTCGAATTCCAGTCGCGCTATTACGTTCACTTTCGGACAAATACCCTTGGGAAAGGTATGAACCCCCTTATCCTCCCAGCTATGGGTTAAATAGCAACACAATCATCCTTCTAGAAGGATGGGTTTAGCATTAAATAACCCAAGAAGGTTGGTATGCCATTAAACAACAAAACAAATAAAATAGAAAGCACAGTCGTTTAGCAATTCCAAAGAAATATATATATATATATATATATATATATATATATATATATATATATATCAGTAAAAATCCAACCGGCGTCCGTGTGGATTATTCAAGTATAGAATATAAAAGAGATTTCATATAAATCTATAGGAGTGCTCTATGGATAACTATTTTTTTATATTACTTTTTCGTTTAATACAATAAAACTCACTTATAGAACATTTACAACGTGACGGGGGTGGTAGGTCAACTGCCGGAACACCATTTTGGGGGGTTCTTAGTATTTCTAATGTTTTGTTTCCCTTTCCTTTTCGCCTGACCATTTCATATATATATATATATATATATACTGTTTTCACCCACAAATTAAGCGTGTATGTCATTTGAAGAGACGAAGATTATATTCTTTGCCGAAATAAATTTACAATGACAATTAAACCGTGGTTGATTTTTCTTCCTGTTAGATCATATATATATATATATATATATAGATATGGAATGAGCCAAATGAATAAATGAGGGATTTATAAAACTACTAAAATATACAAATGTTAACAGTGGCAGATAATAAAACACCTGTCCAAGAAAATGACTCCTATGGGACTTTAATATACAAACGGATCACCTAATTCCGGCCAGAAGACCAGACCTTGTAATAATCGACAAAAAAAAAAAAAATGAGAATTTGCAAAATTGTCGACTTTGCGGTCCTGGCGGATCACAGAATAAATCTGAAGGAAAGTGAAAAGAAGGATAAGTACCTCGACCTTGCTAGAGAATTGAAAAAGCTGTGGAACATGAAAGTTACGATTGTGCCAATTGTGATTGGTGCATTAGGCACAGTAACTAAAGGATTATTAAAAGGCCTGGAGGACTTGGATGTTGGCGGACGGGTAGAGACTATCCAAACGACAACATTGCTGAGGACGGCCAGAATACTGAGACGAGTCCTGGAGATTTGAGGAGACTTGCTGTCACCCAAACTCCAGTGAAAAACCCTCAGCTAACACTGATGTGAAAAACTCTACAGGAGTAAATAATAGGTTTCTATCGTTTATTTATTTTAATGGCATATTAAACTTCGGGGATAATTTAAAGCCAAAGTTATCCTTCAAGAAGAACAGTAGCGGTACTATTTAATCTACAGATGGGTGAAGATATGGAGGTTCATGCCTTTCCAAAGGGGATTACTATTGGAGTAGCAGTAATGATATGACAAAAACTGGAAAGCCGTAAACCAGACATCGTATAGAAGATAAACTTACAAATCACAAGGGTAACACAATATACAGCCGTATTGATAAGCAAGCTCTACCCACGTAATTACCCTTTGATTAGACCAGCCCCTGTTGTATAGCCATGAACATGATTAACTATACAAACACATAATACATATACATATGCAGCAGAATCATAATGGCACAAGACGAGGGAAGACTTTAAAAAAAAATGTACCTCTCACTTTATTGTAAGGGTTCGAAAAGGGTTACTCAGGGTTTTACTGTAAGAGGGAGTTGGAGACCGAACAGAACTGCAATATATTGACCCCCACTCTTATGGCCATCAGCGTTGTGTCTTTCTCGTTCTCCAGGGCGGCTCAACCGGAGGCCCGAGGGCCCAACTTTCTGCTGAGTGCTGTTCTCGCTGCTGCATCTTGTTTCTAACTCATCTGTTCTCCAACTCACTGACTTCCTGTCTCCACTGAGATATATAATAGTTCAATCGCCCACTCAATATCTATTCTCATGGCTAGCCAGGCCGGAATATGCCACTTCCGGCGTTATTGGACTGGCATGTTTGAACATCATCAAGCGGAAATAACTGTCATGCAGTTCAGAGGTCACTCTCTTCCGGTGCATCAGTCTATGAGTGTATCATGGGATTTTACCTTGTTCCATTTCGTCAGCCAAGCCCGCCTACGCGATTTCTTCACATAACTGCCATTGGAATGTGTCACTTCCTTCCGGTACATCACTTTGAAATGGCATGTTTGGCCAGGTCGAAGGTCAATATACAACACCCCTCCAAATGCCTACACAGAACATATGAAAAGACACCACCTACAATCCAAAATCACTTTGTCTAATGAACTCATAAAGGAGAAACTGACAGCATAAACCACTGATTCTATGTATGCATATCCTTACATATATATATATATATATTTCAAAATGTCCGCAAGTGAATAAGAATGTGGTACATTAGGTTTTTATTTTGTATAATTATGGTCTACACGTGTTTCAAGATCTATAGTCCTCTTCAGAAGACTGTTTTGAGCGGCTTGTGTTTTTTTTTAAGACAGGAAGCCTTGGAAAAAAGAGGACAAATTGAAACTATCAAACTACAGCATCATTAAGATCGGTCAGAATACTAAGAAGAATCCTGGAGACTCAAGGAGACTTGCTGTCAATCAAACTTCTGTGGGAAACCATTAGGTAACACTGGTGTGAAAACTCTCAAAAGAGTAAAATAATAATATCATCATCATCATTTTACGCTATCAGCACGGATATCCCTGACCCTCTCTTGCCACCTCTCCCTATCATCCATTGCTTCCGGCAGGTCTTCAGGCCTACATCCTGTATCGGCACAATGCTGCTGTATGTAGGTTCTAGCTGGTTGTCCTGCCTTTGCTCGTCCATGTGAAGAGGTCCACAGTAGTACATCACCTATGAGCTCGTCCCTGTTTCCCTGCTGTGTCCTGGATGTCTAGTTCGTCTAATTTTGATAGTTTTCGTGATGGGTGGTCGATGGCCGTATAACTGCTGCTTTGTGGGGTGTTGGATTCAGGACTTGTTCAATATTGCTAGCAGTATTCTTGTGTAATTGCCGTCAAGCTTTTTCTCCATACGTTTTGTCAGCGTCCATGTAGTGCATCCATATAGCAGTATCGACACGACAGCTGCTTGGAAGAAACTGCGTTTAATTTTATCGGTCTGTTCTGACTTCCATATGACCGATAGGCTATTGATAGCTGTCCATGCCTTTGTTAGTCGCGTGTCGATGTCTGTCTCGGTTGATGAGACTCTGATTCCAAAGTAGGTGAACTTGTCAACTAGTTTCAGTGAGCCACCGTTTAGTGTGGAGATGTCACCTGTTTGATTAAAGCACATATATTCTGTCTTGTGTGCATTGACATAGAGGCCGATGCCTGCAGCGGCCCGATCCAGACTATGTAGCGGGGTTTCGGCTTGAGCAGCTGCATTTGCCAGAAGCGCTATATCATCGGCGTAGTCGGCGTCGGTAATTGTTTGTGCGGGGTACCTTCTGCTTCTTTCTTTTGTTAGCTTGAAACCGTTTGCTATATTTATACATAAAAGTGTTCAAAATCGGTGATAGAGTGTATGCAAATCCAAGTTTCTATAGCAATATCAACGGTACTTGTTGACTGACACTGATTGGTTGGCTTGGTTTTATGGAAAATTTATTTCCCTTTGTAGGCAATTTAATGCCAAATCCTTTTTATAGATATATATTATATACGATTTGGTTTGGTTGGGTTTTTCGGCATATCAACCATTGTAGGTTATTTAATGCCAAATTCTCTTTATACATATATATTAAATATACGATTTGGCTAGGTTTGGTTTTATGGCATATCAACCATTTTAGGTTATTTAATGCAAAATAATGTACATACATTAATATCAAATATGTAGGATTTGGTTTGGTTGGGTGTTTCGGCATATCAACCATTGTAGGTTATTTAATGCCAAATTCTCTTTATACATATATATAAAATATGTAGGATTTGGTTTGATTGGGTTTTTCGTCATATCAACCATTGTAGGTTATTTAATGCCAAATAATGTACATACATATATATTAAATATAATGGATTTGTGGAGACATTTTTTATAACATTTTAAACGAACTTACTCTCATTTTATTTGCACACAGTTAAACCCTATCAAATAGTGCTATATAACCCTCAGAATTTAACATCAATCATTTCTTTGCACGCATTGTTTGTAGGTAATTTCATTTATAACTGAGTTAGAACTAATTTGTTTATATGCAGGTATTGCTATGGTTTCAACAGATGTATTAGTTAAATGGAGGGCGCCTCGAGTTGTGTAATGGTTAGAAAACTAGTTTAACAAACCTTTTCGAGTGAGTTCGAAGCTTACCGTGTGCTCCATTCATACAACCTTGCGTAGAGTGGAGGTTTCCTCGAGGTGTGTAATGTTTACCAAGCTAAATTAGCTAACAGTTACATGTGAGTTCGAGTCTCACTGAGTGTCCCATTTATACAACCTTGTGCTACATCTAAGCAAAAAAGGTTAGTAAATTACATTATTAAAGTGGAGGGTTTCTCGAGTTGTGTAATGGTTAGCAAACTAAATTAGGTAACCTTTACCTGTGTGTTTGAGTCTCACTGAGTGTCCCATTTATACAACCTTGTGTTATATATAAGCAAAAAGGTTAGTAAATTACAACATTAGTCGAGTGGAGGGTGACTCGAGTTGTGTAATGGCTAGCAAGCTAGACGAACTAACCTTCACGAGTAAGTTAGTCTCACTGAGAACCTTATTTATACAGCCTTGTGCCATATCTAAGCAAAATAGCTTAGTTAATTACAGCCTTGGTGTCTCGGGTTGTGTAATTGATTGCAAGTTTGCCGAGCAAATCCGTGAGAATAAATTCGAGTCTCACTGGGTTCCCCATATATTCGGCCTTGTGTCACATCTGAGCAAAAAGTTTCGTAAATTTCAACATTTGTCAAGTGAACTGTTTTAATAGACGGACATCTTGAGAGAAAGACTTCAGTAATAGCTTGGACGGTACACTCTTGGTTCTAAGCGATTCTGTTATTATTCTAAGCAAGACTGTAGTGTGCGCGAGTGTAACACTCTCTTGTTTGTCCTTTTTTCTGATTAATGTATCAATTTCGTTCAGAATGAAATACTCAGGATTTTGCTAAGTTATCTGTCAATTATTTCTGTCGGCTGGAGCTACAGAATACACCGACTGCATCTCAGCAGAGGGCTTAGACTCCCTGAGCAAGAGTTCTGGATATGACGCTAAACAATCTGATGGTAAAGCTCCAATAATGCTGGAGTTTTGGGTAATGCAGAGTACTTCTATATTGCCATCATTCTCAGGTCAACTCTAGCCTGAAGTAGAATCATCTGATAGGCCTATCTATTGGTTGAATATAACTAAACAGCGTACTCATGCTAACCTGAATTGTGTGAAATAGTACTGTTTTATATATAAATGAGTGTAAATAAAAAAACTGTACTTATTTTAAACTAAATTGTTTGAAAAAACTGTTTTTGACATTTAAACTGTGTACTTTAGCTAAACAGAATTGTTTGAATAGAACTGTTTATTTGTATAAAAATGCATCTGGCATTAAATAACGAACAATGGTTGATATACTATAAAACTAAACCAAATCAAACAAACGCTTTATGCACATGTGAGCGTTAAAAACAAACATTATTCATTCGTTTTCAAACTGCTTAATCTTTTAATGCATTGCTATCGAATACAAATAAATCTATTTTATTTAAATCATTGTTTGTACTTGTTTAAGTGGTTTCGATCATAGTACATAATTAAATGGTTCTTTTTTTACCCATAGATTGATAAGGTAACAGGTGCTACTACTCTAGATCATAGTAGACCTGAGAGTAATAGAAATGGAGTAATCCAAATTCCCCAAAGCTCCAGGACTGGCGCCATATCCTCAGATTCAGTTTAATATTTGTTGTGACCTTGAAGGGCCAGAAATGAATAACACAAATAGATGTAAGATTTACTGCAGTATATATTTATGGAAATACTGACAGTAACGGTTACCGATAACTGACTAAACTCGCTGGCCTTGTTTTTCGAGCCAGTCACAATTTATAGTGTCGAGGAGGGTCCATGAAGTGATGTCATGTGATATATCACCAAAACAATATCATATATCAGGCACTCGTTGGAGCGGTGGGAAGGTCTTACCATTTTCTAGAGATGCGGTCGGCACATTCTGCTGTCCCAACCGACTTAGCAGCCATTAGACTGTGTGTACATCTGAATAAATAGATTATTTAATAGTCAATTCTTTATCTAAGCAAGTTAAGATCGCTGCTCAAGATGTCTGGTTCTCTGTTTTCATTAGCCCACGTATTTGTAAAATGTGAAATAACAACCTTAAACCCACCTGGCATATCTCCTACGTATAATTAATCGTGATTGATTTAGTTCTTGATCTGGGTGTGTGGGTGGTGATTGAACTGATGCGAAGAGAAAGCTTAACATTTGTAAACTGCGTTCCATTTTTTTGTTTTTTTTTTAATATTTCTTTAGGGTAAATCAGGGCGCTCAAACTGGAAGCATATGACTATGAATCAATCAACTTTAAAGAAAGTGATCGACGAAAAATAATTCACAGACGTTAGAGGAGCTGAACTACTTGGGTTAAGGGGCTCCTTGAGTGGTGTAATGGTTAGCGAGCTAGACTTGTAAATCTCCACGAATGAGTTCGAGTCTCATTGGGTGCCTCATTGAGCTAAAAGGTTTTGTGAATTACTAAATTACTTAGCACACTTAAACGTTTTGAAATATTCTGGTTCTTTCTTGTCTGCGACGCTTATTTCACCAGAGCGAAGAAATTTAGACCGAGGGAAAATTTACTCTCATTGATGGTGTAGTGGTAGTTGGTACGCTGGCATATTTTGCTGTGGTTGGTTTGGTTTTAGTTTATTTGGGTTTTATGGCATATCAACCTTTGTAGGTTATGCAATGCTTAATCCATTTTTATAACAAATAAACAGTTCTATTTCAAACAATTCAGGTTAGCATAAGTTCACAGTTTAAATGTCAAAAACAGTTTTATTTCAAGCTATTCAATTTCGTCAACAAACTTGACTGGTCCCATGTATTACTAACAATCCAATAAAACATTATCTATCACAGTTAAATGTAAAACTGTTTCATTTTGAACAACTGCATTTAGCATCAATACCCTGTTTAAATGTCAAAACAGTTCTATTTCAAACAATTCAGTTTAACATACAAAATACAGTTCCCTTTAAAACAATTCAGTTTAGCGTAAGTAAGCAGTTTAGTTCTATTTGACCCATAGATAGGGTCCGATCAGGTGCTACCACTCCGGGCCAGAGTGGACTTGGGAGCGATGGCAATGAAGGGGTACTCTGCATTTCCCTAAACCTTACCATTGGATTGTTTAGTGTCATATCCAGGACACAGGTTGGTGGTGAGGGCCTCACTCCTCTGCAGTGATGCAGTTGGTATATTCTACACCTCCAGCCGACTGAGAAATTGGTTGTTTGGTTGTGTTTTATTGCATATTCTCTATTGTAGTTTATTTAATGCCACATAGTGTTTATCCATATACATCGAATCTATATATATAATTTGTAAATGAATATTTTGTAGGTATCATTTTTGCTTGCGCAGAGTTAAATAATTTCTCGTATTCTTATACAATTCTATTAGATTTATTTGGACATAGATAAGTGGTTCCAAGACTTGCTATCTAATATTAATGATTTAATTTATCGTCAGTAATTTGTTCGCCCACAGTTACGTGGTTTCAAGTAAATAATTATATACAGAGTGTCTCAATATTCTTGGGACCCATGTGACTGTTGATAACTTTACTAATAATAATGTGTTCTTTTTAGTTTCAGATTAGGAAATATTATACAATAAATACTATTAATCCTCGATCACAATGCCTTGGACAAAAGAGGAAGAATATTTTACATCACGACTTATAGGGAGACAAAACCATTGAAAACTGTCTTAAATAAGATGCCACCCCTTAATATAGGCTGTCTCAATGTATCAGGGAACCATGTAACTGCTAATAACTCTACAAATAATAATGTTGTGTTCTTTTTGGTTTCAGATTAGAAAATATTATACAATATGAACAATTAATCCTCCATCACAGTACCTTGGACTAATGAGGAAAAATATTTTACGTCAAGACTTATTTGGAGACAAAACCATTCAAACCTGCCTCAAAATAGATGCGACCCATTTATATTATATGCTTTATTACAGAGACAAGAAGCGCAAAAAAGACTGCATGTCGGGGAAGCTGATATAATACAAAAAAATTGAAAAAAATTGATTTAATATCTCCAGATTAAAGGATGCATATTCACAGCAGGTGTTGCAAATAACCGCCATTGCACTTGTCTCAGTAATAAATGAATATCCTATGGATCATATTTACCCAACCCCTTCGCTCGGGCAGGATATAACACAAAGTCAATTTTTAAGTGGAGTTTAACAGGCTTAGATTCAGCGTTTTCCTTCTCCTAGACTAGTTGTCTCACCACGGCTGAAGAACATAGTCTGCCCTACTATTTACCCATAGCTGGAGGGAGAATAATTAGATTCATACCTTTCCCAAGGGTATTAGTGCTATGTGAAACGCTATGTCTCGTCCAGGATTTGAACTCTTGTCACCTTGTCCATTTCCCACGACGATAACCATTACACCACGGGCACCACCTAATCAGTATCCTATTAATGAGTGAAATCTATTTTCAGACAGCTTGTCTTTCTATTGAACCCATGAATGGGACCCTAACAGGTACTACCGCTTTGTGTCAGAGTGGACCTAGGAGTAATGAAGGAGTACTCTACAGTCTCCAAAGTTTTAGGATTGGAGCTTCTCCGTGAGATGGTTTAGTGCCATATCCAGGACACTCGTTGGAGGTCTTAACCCTCCGCAGAGATGCAGTCAGTATATTCAACAGCTCTAAACGACTGACCTGCAGCTTTTTCATTGCTTCACATGTGTAATTTGAAAGCTTCACGGTAAATATACGACATAGTCTAATTCGGAAACTTATGGTTTTCAAGTTCAAATTGTGCCGTAATATCACAAAAGAAACCAAAATATTCGTTGAACGAAAGGAAGAAGTGAACCATAGGATCAACGTTTTGTGCTATGAAGAAAGAAGTCCGCAGAAAAAGAAATACTCAAACTCGAAGGTAAGGGGAAAAAATATAGCAGTCGTTTTTATTCGGCTATGATCACTGCAACTCCAAAAGTTCCTTCTTCTCCCTTCCTCTCGGTGGTGATGGTGTGTGTGTATGAGCTGGCTGTTTGACACACGCTTGTCACCGCAGATCGGTCGTAGCAGACTGGGGTATGACGGGTCGGGGCCTCCGGAACCTTTGACGCACCCGTTTTGACAATTGCCTTCAACTCTGCCAAAATCTCATTACTTGTTTTCTTATATAGAGATTTTGGAGAACAAACCGAAGATTCGCGAATGTTCGGTGTCACTAGTGAAGTATGTGATATTACATCTGTGATTATTTCAAAATCACGTTTAACTTTGCAGCTCTTTCTGCCCGCACGCGCTAGTCTCGAGACACCTTCACTAATTGACGACAGCGTCCGTCCGTAATATTACAGCAGCGCAATTGATCACAATGCAGCAACTAGTTTGTTCATGAAAATTTGGTCAGGTTGCGAAAAACTCGATAATCAGGCAATTGTTTGTTTGTTAAGGTTTTATGGCATATCAAATTTGTTGGTTATTTAAAGCCAAATCCATTTTATACACGAACAGTTCTATTTCAACCAATTCATTTTAGCATATTTACAGTTTGATTGTTAAAAACATTTCTATTTCAAACTATTCAGTTTAGTCAAACAGTTAACTATTTAGTCTTATTTGACCTAGAGATAGGACCCTATCAGGTGCTAATACTCCGGGCCTGATAGGAACGGGGAGCGATGTCATTGAAGAGGTAATCTGCATTTCCCAAAGCTCCAGTATTACTGGAGCCTCGCCATCAGATTGTTTAGTGTTATGTACAGGACACTCGTTCGTTGTGGGGGTTTTACTCCTCTGCAGAGAAGCAGTCAGTGTATTCTACCACCCCATACAACTGTGTTATGTCAGGTAGGACTATTATAGTGGACTACGAATCTGAACTTCAATCTATAGAGCCAAATTCAATCAGAGTACTCGAAAAGTACGGTTCGGTTTTTCTTCATTTATGTTGCCGTCTGGAAACTAACTAAACGCTTAGAGGAAAAGTTAGATGGGAACACACAGAGACGCATATATATATATATATATATATATATATATATATATATATATATATATATATATATATAAGAAAAATTTGTTAAAAATGGAAAAGTTTAAAAAGTAAACAAAACTGTGATTAGATGAAAAATAAACAAAAAAACTGTAATAAAATAGGAAATAAAAAAAAAATGTTACAATAAACAGATGAAAAGTAAACAAAAACTTTTACAAATGTGAAGTTTTAAAAAAAAACTGTTTAAAAAGTAAACAAAACTGTAATTAGATGAAAATAAACAAAAAAACTGTAATAAAATAGGAAATTAAAAAAAAAACTGTTACAAACGGGGGAAAATGTAAACAGATAAAAAATAACCAAAAATTGTTACAAATGTGAAGTTTTAAGAAAACTGCTTAAAAAGTAAACAAATCTGTAGTTAGATGAAAAATAAACAAAAAAACTATTGCAACATGGGAAGTTAAAAACTGTTACAAATGGAAATAAAAAAGAATGTAAATAGATTAAAAAAAACTGTTGCAAATGTTAAGTTTAAAAAAACTGTAAAAATAAAAAAGTAAACAAAATGTGAATTTAGATTTTAAAAAATAAACAAAAAAAAAAAGTAAAAAATTGGAAGTTTAAAAATTGTTTGAAAAAATCAGTAGGCAAAAAATTGCAAAATAAATTGAAAAAGTAAACAAAAAACGTACCAGTCCAAAGTGATCGAAAAGACTGCAAAAAAATGTAATCAGAAACTGCAAATGAATAAAAAGAACAAACAAAAGTGAAACAATGAAAAGTAAAAAGAAAAGATGATAATAATCAGTGTAAAGAAAAAGACTATAAAATCAAAGTAAAGAAAAAATCTATCAATGATAAATAAGCAAGAAAACAGTAACAACTAAAAGTAAACAAAAACATTGCAAGAGTGTAAAGTAAACAAAAAAAAGGTTGCAATGGAAAGTGAACAAAAGAACTGTTATAAAGAAAGAACATAAATAAATGAAAAGGTATGCAAAAAAATTGGAACAAAGAAAAGTTTAAAAAAGAAGACAAAACAAATTATAAAATAATGAAAAATTGAATTAAACCTTAAGTAAATTGCAAGTAAACAACAACAAAAAAAAACTGTAAATAATCAAAAGTAAACAAAAAATTTTAACAAAAGAAAAGAAAACCTAGAAAGAGCCAGTAACAAAACAAATAAACAAAAAACCCTAAATCAATTAAAAGTAAACAAAAATAGGAACCGTGAAAATGAAAATGAAAGTGAAACAAAAAGCTATAAACAATGAAATGTAAACAAAATACTTTGACAGTGAAAAGTTACAGAAATTTATTATAACAATCAAATTAAAGAAAAATGACTAAGGATCATTTGAAAGTAAACAAAAATATTTTAACAATGAAAAGTAAATGAAAGCGATTATAACAATAAAATTAAACAAGAAATTACATAAATTCAATGGATAGTAAACAAAAAAATATTTTAACAGTGAACAATAAACAAAAATATTTTAACGGTGAAAAGTAAATGAAACAGATTATAACGATAGATTAAATTCAAAAAATTAGAAAAATCAATGGAAAGTAAACAAAAACATTTTAACAGTGAAAAGTAAATGAAAGATATTATAACAATCAAATTAAACAAAAAAATGACTAAAAATCAATGGAAAGTCAACAAAAATAAAACTCTAATAACCACTATAAACAAAAACTCTGCCAAATAAAAACTTAACAAAAAAACTAAACAATGGAAAGTATAGAAAGGTTGCAACAATGGAATTAAAAAAAAAGGATATAACAATAAAGTTAAACAAAACGACTGTAATAATCAAAGTAAACAAAAAGATATAGCAATCAAAAGTAAACAAAACTGATGTCAAAAGAGATCATGTTGTAGAAGGTTTACACTGTCCAGATTGAGATTCTCGAGTTCAGCGTAAGGACAGGGTTGATGATAACGAGAAGCAAATCTGTAAATTTCTCGGGGATAGAAATCTGCTCTAGAAATACCTCGGGGCATGAGATGAAAATTGAAAATCCTAACGAGCTTGTATCAATTGGATAAAATTGCCACCCCAGTGAAAATTTAACGTTAATAAAAATATCAATGACATTCGGAATTCAAAAAGCACATTACATTAAGTTCTTAAAAGTGCTATTTCATCAGAAAAATCCCTCGCCCTTAATCTTGAACTGTTGTACAACTTAAAGGATGTATCCTCTCGCTTTAAGCATCTTAAGGTTATAAATATCAAATCTGAGGTGATAAAAATCTAATTCGAGATTATGAAAATCTAATCCGATGTTATGAAAATCTAATCTGAGATTATGAATATCTAATCCGAGGTTATGAAAATCTAATTCGAGCGTATGAATATTTAATCCGAGGTTATGAATATCTACTCCATGGTTAAGAAAATCTAATCCGAGGTTATGAAAATCTAATCTGACATTATGATTATCCAATCCGAGGTTATGAAAATCTAATCCTAGAGTATGCATATCTAATCCAAGGTTATGAAAATCTAATCTGAGATTATGAATATCTAATCCAAGGTTATGAAAATCTAATCTGAGATTATGAATATCTAATCCAAGGTTATGAAAATCTAATCTGAGATTATGAATATCTAATCCAAGGTTATGAAAATCTAATTCGAGCGTATGAATATTTAATCCGAGGTTATGAATATCTAATCCATGGTTAAGAAAATCTAATCCGAGGTTATGAATATCTAATCCAATGTTATGAAAATCTAATCCGAAGTTATGAATATCTAATCGGAGGTTATGAAAATCTAATCCGAAGTTATGAATATCTAATCCGAAGTTATGAAAATCTAATCCGAGCGTATGAATATCTAATCTGAGCTTATGGATATCTAATCCATGGTTATGAAAATCTAATCCGAAGTCATAAAAATCTAATCCGAGGTTATGAAAATCTAATCCAAGGTTATGAATATCTAATTCAAGATTATGAAAATCTAATCCGAGCTTATGAATATCTAATCCGAAATTATGAAAATCTAATCCGAGTGTGTGAATATTTAATCTGATGTTATGAATATCTAATCCGAGGTTATAAAAATCAAATCCGAGGTTATAATAATCTTATCTGAGGTTATGAAAATCTAATCCGAGATTATGAATATCTAATCCAAGCACTTTATAGATCTCTTCGTCAATCAATCAGTTATTGATGAACTTGTCAACTGAATGCCTCAAAAGGAGGTTTGTCTATTTGGTTTAGGCTGTAGAATACTCCCTCTGTATCTTTACTAAGGGCTTAGAACCTTTTCATGGGTATTCTGGATATTGTTATATAATTTAGGAACGATTTTTATATATTCATATTTACCCAACCCCTCCGCTACGGCAGGATATGACACAAGGTCGATTTTTGAGCGGAGTTTAACAGGTTTGAATTTAGAGTTTTTCTTCTCCTAGATTAGTTGCTTCACCAAGGGTGAAGATCCCAGTCTGCCCTAATATTTACCCGTAGCTGGAGGGAGAATAATTGGATTCATACCTTTCCCAAGGGTATTAGTGCTATGTAAAATGCAATCGGTCTCGTCCAGGATTTGAACTCGTGTCTCCGTTTCCATTTCCTATGATGATAACCATTACCCCACTGGCACCTCTAATTTTTATATATTAATCATTTTTCCTTAATTATATTTTATTATTTAGTTTGGAAAGGCTTTGAACTACTCGGGTTTCTTAGTCCAGGTGCATAGTCAGATGGCGCAGTCTTACGCACGCGCCTAAACGATTCGATAATCATCTTATGTCAGACAAGAAATGGGTCTGGAGTGTGGATGACGTCATACCCAGAAGAAATGGGTCTGAGAATTTGAGGATTTTGAAAAGACAGAAGTTGAGGTCAGCCGCTGAAGGTAGCGGTCAAGTTTTTCGGATCTTGACCGGCAGAGAGGAATTAAGATCTTGAACACTACAAGATGCGTCACTCGTGGGGCGTGGTCAGCATAGAATGGTTAGCATAGACTTTTAAGAGTTGTGTCTCTCTCTTCGTGTCGAAGGACCCAAGCCAGAAATTAATAAACCCGTTCGTATCTGAAACGATAAAGTCCGCCTGTATTTGTATTGTGATTATTGATATCACCAAATCGATACAACATAAGGCAACAAAATGACAATCTGATAATGAGTCTCCAGTTATACTGGACCATTGGGGAATGCAGAGTACCCTTTCATTACCATCGTGCCCAGGTCCACTCTAGCCCGGAGTGGTATCACTTGATAGGGTCCTATCTATAGGTCAAATAGAACCAAACTATGCAATTACGCTAAACTGAATTGTTTGATTTAGAACACTTTTTGACATTGAAACTTTGAACTTATACTAAACTGAATTATTTGAAATAGAACTGTTTTTGACATTGAAACTTTGAACTTATACTAAACTGAATTGTTTGATTTAGAACACTTTTTGACATTGAAACTTTGAACTTATACTAAACTGAATTGTTTGAAATAGAACTGTTTTTGACATTGAAACTTTGAACTTATACTAAACTGAATTGTTTGAAATTCAGTTTTGCATTAAATGACCCGAAAAGAGTTGATAGGCCGTAAAACAAAACAACTTATCACTCGAAGGGAACCAGTTATTAAGCATATTCCCGTTGAGATTTTTTATCCTTGTTGGGTATCAAACTCACAACAGAGATATCACTCGCCCAAAATCCAATTCTTGACTGATACAGTCTTCATTGCAATCTACAAAAGGATCCAAAGCGAACTGGTGTTGAAATAGGTGCCTACAAACTATTTAAATACAAATGATACGTATTCATATATATTTATATTCTTTCTTTTCATGTTGTTCTTTCTTTCTTTCATTCTTTCTTTCTTTTCACATCATTCTTCCTTTTTTCTTTTATTCCTTTCTTTACATGTTGCTCTTTCTTTCTTTCTTTCTTTCTTTCTTTCTTTCTTTCTTTTCACGTCATTCTTCCTTTTTTCTTTTATTTCTTTCTTTTCATGTTGCTCTTTCTTTCTTTCTTTCTTTTCACGTCATTCTTCCTTTTTTCTTTTATTTCTTTCTTTTCATGTTGCTCTTTCTTTCTTTCTTTCTTTCTTTCTTTCTTTCTTTCTTTTCACGTCATTCTTTTTTTTCTTTTATTTCTTGCTTTTAATGTTGCTTTTTCTTTCTTTCTTTCTTTCTTTCTTTCTTTCTTTCTTTCTTTCTTTCTTTCTTTCTTTCTTTTCACGTAATTCTTCCTTTTTTCTTTTCATGTTGCTCTTTCTTTCTTTCTTTCTTTCTTTGAATTATTATTTTTCAAATTATTCATTTGCAAATCTAATTAAAAATTGCTTTCATCTCGTAGATAAGCTTTTATGAGTATTGCTCTAATACAAACTTGCTACTCTGTGTCGTTTTTGTAGTGTTACAAATACATACATGCACACAATCCTAATGGGAAATTATCTATCTATCTATCTATCTATCTATCTATCTATCTATCTATCTACATCCTTCCTTGTCCCCTTTCTCTCTCGCCCTTTTTCTCTGTCTGTCTGTCTCTCTTACTTACTCCCTCTCTCTATATATATAGCGAGATAGAGAGAGAGAGAGAGAGAGAGAGAGAGAGAGAGAGAGAGAGAGAGAGAGTAAGAATTTCAATATGTATTTAGCATCGACCTTGCACAAAATTATCATTCATTTTCAAATTTGACTGAAAATTTCTTTCATCGGTAAGATACCTTTTTTTATGAGTATTGCTCTAATATATCATCGCTACTATGTGCCGTTTTTGCATTACTTCAAATAAATACATACGTACAAAGGTGATGGGACAGAAACCAATGTATACATTAAAGATTTTTGATCTGTAATATTTTTTTTTCTATTTTTTTCATTTGTTTATCACAATAACAACCCCCCTACCTACACAAAACTGACGTTTCGAACTGGTAAATGTCATCGTCTCCAAAACAGCAAGGAGACATTTCAGTTAAACTTCAAAGACCTGGTTGCAGAGTTCAAAATATGATTCTTTTAACCTTTTTCCTTTTTTATTTTTACGTACTTCCGTAAATACAACTTCGGTCTGCATTCTGTTTCATTCACTTTTTCTTTCTTTTTTTTCTTTCTTTGTCTTTCTTTCTTTTTATTTCGAAATCCTGAACATAGAAAATGTAATTCCAAAATTTAAACTCGTAAAAAGACGTAGAATTATGACTCGGGAAGTAATTTTTCCCGAACGACAATACAGATAAAATATCTGTAAATCTATTTGGATTTAACTAAAGCCGGATTTCACTGATTCTATAACATATTTAAAATCGTCTGCACTGAAGATTGACAATTTTCTTCGAGAAGAAAATATTAGCATAATCTCCTAGCTTAAAGCAAAAATACGCAGCGTCCTATTTTAAACTGTATTAGGGAAATCTTAGAAGTGTCTGAAAAATTTACCCAATTCTTTATTGTTGTTTACACTTTAAGAATTGGTGTCGGAAAGAAAGGAAAAATTATGATTGAATATAAAATGGACTTTCGAAATTATTTACTTTTCCAAATTTTAGAGTCTCTAAGGGAAATCTTAGAAGTGTCTTTGGAATTGTTTCATCGTATTATTGATTCTGCTAGCATACATTTTAAGAATTTGTTGGGCTTTTTTCAACGTCTCCAAACATTCAATATCAAACAAGAAAACAGAGGAATATGTAATATTAATAATATTTATGATTTGATTTGTTTGGGCTGGGTTTTATGGCATATCAACCATTGCAGGTAACTTAATGCCAAATCATCTTTATACATATATATTGAATATATATGATTTGATTTGGTTTGGTAAGGTTTTATGGCATATCAACCATTGTAGGTTATTTAATGTCAAATCCTCTTTATAAATATATATTAAATACATATGATTTGGTTGGAATTAGTTTTATGTCATCTCAACTATTGTGGGATATTTAATGCCAAATCTTCTTCATGCATATATATTGAATATATATGATTTAGTTTGGGTTTAATAGCATATCAACCATTGTAGGTTATTTAATACCAAATCTTCTTTATACATATATATTAAATATATATGATTTGGTTTGGTTGGGTTTCATGGCATATCCACCATTGTTGGTTATTTAATGCCAAATCTTCTTTATACATATATATTGAATATATATGATTTAGTTTGGGTTTAATGATATACCAACCGTTGTAGGTTATTTATTGCCAATTCCTCTTTATACATATATATCAAATATATATGATTTGGTTTGGTTGAGTTTTATGGCATATCCACCATTGTTGGTTATTTAATGCCAAATCTTCTTTATACATATATATTAAATATATATGATTTAGTTTGGGTTTAATTGTATATCAACCGTTGTTGGTTATTTAATGCCAATTCCACTTTATACACATAACTTGTTAACAAATGGCTTTATAAATTTTTTTTAAACGAATCAAAGATCATTTGTTTACTTACAGTTAAATCGTTATTCATATGAATTTTAAGTCAGTATTTTTTTTTTGTAATATCATTTTTAAATAAATTAGAGCTAATTTGTTTGCACAAAATATTCTAATATGAATAGTTTTATTTAGTATAAATCATTTATTTGGACTTATTTAAAAGGTTTCAGATATTGCTATATAACAGTAACAATTCAATTTAGGCCCACAGTTTAAGAGTTTCAAGTACTGTTAATCAACACCAATAATTCTATAAAACATTACTGATTTGTTAGCATTTATTGTTCCAAGTATTGTATTTGTCGCTGCCTCCCACCAGACAGGACTCGACACAAGGTCAAAAGCCCGAAGGTCGATTAAAGTGGGTATAAAGGGAAGGTCAGGAACGAGCCGAGACTCGAACCTTGCTGGTCTGTGCTGCTCATCGACCAACTAATTGCAATTTGGTTTAATGAGGCAAGCAGTTTCACGAATCCAAATATGCCGGGTTATAGCTTAAACTAGACAACAAGGTCTAGTGCTATACATAAGGGACAAAGGTTGCAGCTCGCCCACCCGAAGGTGGCCCAACCGTAGTTGGGGGCCTATCAGCCTCGAATCTGCCCATGATTGATACCCCATCCGACACGAATGCCAGAAAGCCCAGCCAACATTGTTCCAAGTATTGTTATATATCACTAACAATTCGATCAAACATCAATCATTTGTTTACACTCAGCTAAATGGTAAAAGATTTCTATTTCTAACAATTTGATTTAACATAAGTCATTTGTTTGCACTCAGTTTAAATATTAAACAGTTTTATTTGACCAATTGATAGGACTCAGTCCGGTGCTAATACTGCGGGCCTGAGTGGATCTGGGAGTAATGGCAATGAAGTAGTACTCCAAATGGTTTCATGTCATATCCAAGACACTCGTTGGGGAAGTTTTGACCTTTTAGTAAAAATGCATTCGTTGTGTTCTACAGCTCCAACGGACTTGGCTGTATTTATCTTAAACAGGCTGAAGTAGAGAAAACATAAAATTTGGAGAGAACGACGGACAGAGCTCGAGTTATATGAGAGTCTTTGAGTTTTTAGGAGGGTTTATTTGAAACGAGAGAGAAAGAGAGAGAAAGAGAAAGAAAGAGGGAGAACATACAATTTGGAGAGAGTCAAAGTGCGTCAACGATGGACAGAGCTCGAGTTATAGATATGAGAGTCTTTGAGTTTTTAAGAGGGTTTATTTGAAACGAGAGAGAAAGAGAGAGAAAGAAAGAGAAAGAGAGAGAAAGAGAGAAAGAAAGAGAGAGAGAGAGAAAGGTAGAGAAAGAAAGCGAGAGAGAGAGAGAGAAAGAGAAGAAGAAAGAGAGAGAGAGAGAGAGAAAGAGAAGAAGAAAGAGAGAAAGAAAAAGAGAGTTAAGGAAAGAAAAAGAGACAGAAAAAGAATGAGAGATAGAGAGAGAGAGATAGAAATAGAGAGAGAAAGTGAGAGAGAGAGAAAGAGAAAGAAAGAGAGAGAAAGACAAAGAAAGAAAGAAAGAAAGAAAGAAAGAAAGAAAGAAAGCAAGAATGAGAAAGGGATAGAAAGAAAAGAGAGAAATAGAGAGAAAAAGAAAGCGGAACAGAGAGAAAGAGAGAGAGAGAGAAATGAAGAAAGAAAGAAAGAGAAATAAAGAGAGAATGAGAAAGGGAAAGAAAGAGGAGGGAGAAAGAAAGAGAGAAAGAAAGCGAGAGAGAAAGCGAGTGAGCGAGAGAGAGTCCATGTTTTAGAATTTGTCGTCAGAGGCTGAGGTTGATTCGACAGTTTTTACCCGTTAGCCGCCGGTGAAGGTTGATTTTACTTGCATTTTTTTTTTAGTTCTTGAAGTCATGTGCTTTGTCGTCGCTGCTGGTCTTGCTGTGAAGAGAATGTTCATGGTGTTTGACACGAAAAGGGCCGGAGATTGTCGGTCTTTGGCAGTGGAATGCCATTTCTCGACTGATGATTTAAACACCACTGCCTGAAATGATGCAATTATTGACTCAAACGATTGATCAGCTGTAATAAGGCCGAGGACCGGCTCCGACAGAGAGGGTCGGTAAAAGAGAAGCAAATAAACTTCATTTGTCGGAAAATAAAATGAATTGGCGCTTTTTAAAGCATTTTTAGGTGGTTTCCAAACTGGGTTACACAAACTATTTTTTTTTCACCACAGACTCGTCTGAATAAGTAAATCGAAACCTACAAAAAAAAACTCAAGGCAGGTAACTCTACTAAATCCTACTTTGGAGCAGTGTCTGTACTGAATTAACCCCCTTTGCTTGTCTTTTTATCGCCGGCAATAATAAAGGCAGAATAGTGATACATTTTGATAAAAATATTATAACTAAAAATCAAATAAACTTTCGAAACTATTTAAACTTCCATATTTTATATTGTAAATAGAAATCTTAGAAGGAACTGAGTTTGCAGTAGTTTTGTTGGTTTTATGGCATATCAACCATTATAGGTTATCTAATGCCAAATACTATTATTTATTTATAATATTTATTCATGTATATTAACCATTGTTAATTATTTAATGCCAAATCCTCTTTATATATATATATATATATATATATATATATATATTAAGTCTATAGGATTTGGTTTGGTTGGGTTTTAGGGCATATCAACCATTGTTGGTTATTTAATGCAAAAAATTATTTATTCATATATATCAAATATATATATGATTTGGATACTAATTTTTAGTTATTATTTTATTATATATATATATATATATATATATATATATATATATATATAAGTAAAGTTGGCCACTCTAGTCGAGGGTCACCCGAAGGTTCCCTTTTCAATAGCTACTACACCAAGGTGTAGGGGAGGGTGCTACTCTTTTCCCTGGATTGCTCCCCTTTACCCTTGATACGAACCTTATAATACTGAGTGTTAAGCAAGGAGGTATCAAGTATCATTTTTTTAGTGTTTGGTATGACTCAAATTGGGATGAACGCCGATCTCCCGGACCATTTGCGAACACTTTACCCATTAGACCAATGAGCTGGGTATATATATATATATATATATATGTGTGTGTGTATATATATATATATATATATATATATATATATATATTGAAAACATTACGATAATTGCACATAGAATAGATAAGCTACTGTTACAAATCCTAGAAGCGTCACATATAGAAGCAAAAAAAAAAACAACCCCTAGAATCAATAGAATTAATTTTGAAAATAGCAACAATGTTTTGAAATGCCTTTAGTTCTTTTTTTTTAATATTCCATATTGATAATATTCGATTTCCGTTGATAGCGTTTTGTTTTTTAAATTCATCAGCATCTCAGTTTTATCCAACTCTGCGTTTACGTAATTTTGTAATGTTATAAAAAACCGAAAAATATCTTTCAAAAAGCTCTTTAAAGATAGTCTTTATCCATGCAAGCAATCCCTGATGATGGCCTATGAAATGTCCAAAACCCCTCGGGACAATTTTGGTAAATTTTCCACTAACTCCGACCTAAAATTAAGACACTTATCAGGAAACTTGAAAAGGTCTTAATAAAATTTATAACTTTAATATTCAATCAACCTTGCCTAACTGTAAGACTGCTGCCCAACCACACACACACATACACACACACACACACATATAATATATATATATATATATATATATGGAAGTAAATAATGGAGTAAAATCCGACCATATTGAGAAAAAATTGATAACAAAGTAATCCAAGCTGAAGGGGAAAATTATTGTGAAACAAAGTTGACACCATATCTTTTTGGTTCTAATGAACCAACAACAGGACTGGGAAGTATTGTATTAGTGATTTTAAATCAACGATGGGTGTTTAAAAAGTTTATACAAATACCTAAAGAAAATCTCTAGATCGGGAGAGAGTTGGCCGTTTAATCAGTAAATCAGCGTTCGTCTTTTAAATTACGTCATGTGATTTATTGGGAATATTAAATAGACTTTATATGTTCCATTTTTTCAATGAGAAAAACTTCGAATTAAAAGGAGGAAGAAAAAGAAAGAAAAAGAAAGAGAAAGAAAGAAGGAGGAAAGGAAGGAAGACAGAAGAAGAAAACGAAAGAAATAAGAGGTAAGAGGATAGAAGAAAAAGTCGGTGGGGAGGAGAAAGAAGGGTTAGATGATAAAACAAGCGGAAAGCAGATAAACAAAATAATGTGACAGAAATAAAACAAAGTATATTGATATTATATAAAAATTAAAGTTAAAAGGAAGAGAAACGGTAGATGTGGGGAAAAGGGGAGATAAATATTAAATCAAAGAAGGATAAAGTATAGAGATAAAATATTTACAGGAGAGAGGGAGTAAGGAAAAAGAGAATTTAAAAAGTAGGGGAACAATTTATTGGGATATCCGAGGTGAAAATAGAGTTGGAAAAATAAATTGGAAAATTATATGTGTGGAACCATAATTAATGTGCAATTCATTTAAATTTTTGACCTTTCAAATTCAATTTAAATTCTAAAATCAAATTCGAATTTAAGTTTTTACAAAAAACTAAAATTCAAATGTTAAATCTCATATGTAAATTTAAATTTAAAATTTAAAAAAAATAAGTGTGAATTTATGATATGTGTGGAAAATGTTTACTAAAGATTGAATATATTGTGGCAATTTAAAATTGATTTGCTCAAAAATGGAGAAATATCATAAAACCGGATAGATTGTTTAAGGATTACAAAATGAGATAGCACCGGCTTCGAAAATTCGTTATAGTCTTTTAAATGTAAACAAGCATTTTTGCCGAATTGAATTCAGTTATGATGTGGTTGAAAAATGTGTTGAGTCTATTTAATATTCCCAAAAAATCCCATATTTTAATTTCAAAAACAAACACTGATTTACTGATTAAAGGGTCAACTTTCTCCCGATATATAGATTCTGCCTTGGCTTTTGTATGAATTTTCTAAACATCCATCATTGATTTGGCATCACATAGATCATCCCTCC
>CAUZXS010000970.1:0-57500 GCA_963585895.1 Sepioteuthis lessoniana
GCTTTTTTTTGTTTTTTTGTGGGGGTGTAGCGGAGATGCAAAAAGGCCTCGTTTAGGATTCGAACTAGAGTAGCCGATTCCACTTCTTATAGCGATACTCCACGAGCCCCTCCTTTCACAAGAAACTAAATGATTACAATTCTCCTGATAAACCGGCATTTCATTAAGAAATCAAGGCATCAAATCATCATCATCATCATCATCATCTCGTGCTGGCAGCACGGATATCCCTGACCCTCTCTCGCCACTCCTCCCTATCGTTCATCGCCCTAGGTAGGTCTTCAGGACAACAACCTGTATCCTCACATAGCTGCTGAATGTACGTTCGAGCTGGTCGCCCTGCTTTTGCGCGGCCATGTGTGGGGATCCATAAGAGTACATCTCTTATGAGTTCATCTCTGCTTCTCCAGCAGTGTCCTGCATGTCTGGTTCGTCTAACTTGAATAGTTTTCGTGATAGGGGGCAGGTGGCCGTACAGTTGGTGTCTTGTGGGGTGTTGCTGCCAGGACTTGTTCAGGATTGCACGCAGCATTCTTGTGTAATTGCCATCTAGTTTCTTCTCCAGCCGTTTTGTTAGCGTCCATGTATTGCATCCATATCAAATAATGTCTGTTAACTTTATGTTCCATAATTTCTTTACTTCTTTCATAAAGTTCAGATATTTTACTTACTTTCGTTTCTTCGATGCAGCAATATCTACCAACTAAAAACTTACTTACAATAACCAGATTTTGACATTTCTTGTTGAGTTGTAAACAATTTAGATATAAAACATGCTGAAAATGTCTTATCTTGGAAGATACACTTTGATTTATACTAATAGGATTTGTTTCTCAGGTCCATCACAGTCGTTCATATAATTCTCAATTGAACATTATTCTTACAAAATCATTTTGTATCAAATTGCATTTTTTTCTTTCTTTCCCAAAAAGATTACGTGAAACTAATAATAATGGAGGAAGCAAAAAAAGAAGGAAGTGAACTTCGTTTCCTGCTGGCCGGTACCAAGCACTTTCTGTTGATTTTTTTAAATTGCTTTTTTTAAACTTGTTCATTCAAATATTTTGTGTGTTTGTGTGTTTGTGTGTGTGTGTGTGTGTGTGCGTGTGTGTGTGTGAAGAGAGAAAGAGATAGACAAACAAAGAGATACAGATTAATTTTTAATGCAGTTCTCACGTCAAACACTGTAGATGTAAGCTGTCTAAACTGTTTCAATTCTTCGTTTTTTATTTTTTTATTTTTTTTTTATTTAAATGCCCTCATGTGCATTAATATCTTTTCCCGAGAACAGTTCAGCGTTCTACCATTTCATCTCATTTAAATCCATATTGACTCAAACACTTAAAATGAAAAGGAGATAAAAAGAAAGCAACTAAAATATTAAGATGAAGGTAAATGGTGCAATAAAAGAAACAAAAAAACAGGAGGGAAAAGGAAGATATTCATGAAATGCAAAGTCAACGTTCTTTTGGTGGGGGTGAATGGTACCGATTACATTTTATAATTCAAAAAGGTATATCACATAACGGTAATGAATAAAAATTATAACGCTTTCTGAGAATTATATATATATATATATATATATATATATATATATAGAGAGAGAGAGAGAGAGAGAGAGAATATTATTCAATCTAGTAAATCCGGAATAGGGAATAATTCCAAACAGGAGACAAATAAAGTATTCAAAAATAGAATATTAAATTTAGATAATCCTGGTAAAGAGCTCAATGTAAATAAAATCCACAGAGCAAATAATTTTATAAAAAAAAACAATTGGTCACATAAATGAAAATAAATTTATTTCATTCCTGTTAAAAGCATTGATATAAATCAATGCTCTAAAAAATGAACAGGACTTCTTCAGATCCAACAAGAAAATAAAATAAATTTATAACCAGACAGAGGGAAAAAACAAACAAAACAAAACAAAACAAAAATAACTATTTCTCCTACGAATTAAAGCAAACCTAAAACCTTCAAGTAACAATAATTATCAAAATATTATGGTATGTAAAACTACATCCGGTTTAATTATACTTTAAATTTAACAGACGCAAAATTTATAGTTACAATGATACATGTCAATAATTTACTCAGGGTATAACTTAATTTACTCAGGGCATAACATAATTTACTCAGGGCATAACATAATTCCTATCTTTTCTTCCCGACAAAAATTAACATCTACCATCAAAGCAGCTCTGAGAAGTAGATCTTTTCAATATTCCCCAATGAATTTCAGGGATTAAACCATTATTTTTCAACTTCTTAAATGTTTAGATAAAGCTGTTTGATTACTCAAGCTTTCATGAAAGATGGAATAAATATGATTGTTATATCTTAATTTCCATTTAAACAATGAAATTCCAATATAAGTTTTCTTATCTTTTATATTTTCCTTTAGAAAACTAATATCTTGATATACGACGTTTTTCAAATTACACAAACCATTCACAGGACAATTAATTTTAGTTTTACAATTACAATTATTATTATTATTATTATTATTATTATTATTATTATTTACTCATTGAGAGTTTTTCACATCAGTTTTAGCTAGTGGTCTTTCACTGGAGTTTGAGTGACAGCAAATCTCCAGGACTCTTCTCAGTATTCTGGCCGTTCTCAATAATGATGTAGTTTAGATAGTCTCCACTCGTCCTCCAACTTCCAAGTCCTCCAGTCCCTTTAGTAATCCTTTAGTTACTGTACCTTCATGTTCCATAGTTTTTTTCAATTCCCAAGCAAGGTCGAGGTACTTATCCTTCTATTCACATTCTTTCAATTTTATTCTGTGGTCAGCCGGGACAGCAAAGTCGACAATTTTGAAAATTCTCTTTTTTTTTTCTTTTCTTTCCTTTTTTTTTTTTTTTTTTTTTGCTGATTATTATAAGGTCTGGTCTTCTGGTCGGGGTTAGGTGATCCATTTGTATGTCAAAGTATGTGTGTCATTTTCTAGGACAGATGCTGGGTTGTGCATATACTATTTTTTTGAATGGTCAAATTTAAATTTCTGGCACATCTCCCAGTAGATTACCTTGCACACCAATTCGTGACTAGTCTTCTACTCCTTCTGCGCTAATTTGCTGCATTCACTTATTATGTGATTGGTGGTTTTATTTCTATTACCACATAACCTACATTTGCTATTTTGTTGTGTCTTATCTATTCTCGCTTTGATTTTATTGGTTCTTGTGGAGTTGTTTTGTGCTGCTATTAGGAGAGATTCTGTTTCTCTCTTAAAGTTTCCTTTTCTTAGCCACGTCTAGGTTTTCTCGTGTGAGATGTTGCTTATTAGTCATTCAAAACGCCCATAGAGTTGTTTTGCTTCCCATTTTTGTTTTCTAGTTATTGTCATTCTGTTGTTCATCGTGTTGTCAGTATCGTTTATGATGGCTGTAATCAGTCCGCGTTCGTGCTTTTCTATGTAGTCTTCGAGTCTTTGTATCGATGCGTCAACGCTGTCTTCAATGCTGGCAAGTCCTTTTCCTCTCTTTTTTCTTGATACATATAGTCTGTCAACGTCATCTCTGGGATGTAATGCCTTATACATGGTCATTAGTTTTCTTGTTCTTTGGTCCATTTGCTTAAGTTCTTCTCTAGTCCACTTCAAAAACGATCCCGAATAATTAATAAGGGGCACAGCCCAGGTATTTATTTCTTCGATAAAGTTTCTGCCAGACAGTTTTGTCTGGAGTAGTTTTTTTAGTCCTCCTGAGATATTCTTTTTGAATTTTGTCTTTCATCTCCACTTGTTTGATGGTTCGGTTCGGTTTCTTTGTTTAATTGTATATTGTTATATAACCATGAACAACTATACACATATACATGCAGAAACATAACGACGACACAATAAAGACGAGCGGACACAGTTCTTTGGAAAATATACCTCTCACTTTATTGAAAGAGTTGTGTGTGCCCCCCCCCAACTTTTCTGGCTATAACAGCATTTATTTCCGGTTCTCCTGGGCTGCTCAACCGGGCGTCTGGGGGCCCAGCTTCTGCTAGGACATGGTTCTCATTCCAGAATCTTCACTCCAACTGATCTGAACTTCCTGTCACCGGGGTTATATAATAATTTGACGTCCACCTACTTTTTGCGAGCGTCACAATTCACACTCAATTCAAGGTTATTCCCGGATATCTTCGACAGGATACACCTGTTATTTACACAGGTGCATTTCTTATTTTGACAGCTCGGCCGGGGGCCAATATGTAACAATATCAACCTTTGTAATTGACAGTGTCAGCCTCCAAGAAATTAAGTGAATAATTAGATTAATAAATAAATGAATAAATAGAAAATTATTAACTATGATATGTTAAATTGGTAAATGAATTGGAATTTATTTAAGTGATCTTTACTCTATTATTGTAATTTGGGTTTTTTAACCATAATTAACATTAGTTTTAGTTTTTTAGTTCATTTTAATTATAAGAAATGATATACTAAAATTAGATTGTCTGAATAATTTTGTTATAAATGTTTGAATTTTTGACATGTATTATTGTAACTGTTATTTTTGTCTCTGTTAAATTTGAAGTACGATGAAACTGGATGTAGTTTTACATGTCATAATATTTTGATACTTATTATTACTTGAAGGTTTAGGCTTGCTTTAATACATAGGAAAAATAGGTTGCTTTGTTTGTTTGTTTTTTCTCTCTGTCTGGTTGTAAATTTATTTTTTAGATCTGAAGTTGTCCTGTTTATTTTTTTAGAGCATTGACTTATATTGAAGTTTTTTTAATTATATATATATATATATATATATATATATATATATATATATATATATATATATATATATATAAATATATATATATATATATATATATATATATATATATATATATATATATATATATATTTAGCAAATCTGGAAATAAGTCTGTCTAGCCACACTGATTAGTTGTGATATTACGAAACAGTCTGTCTATCGATGACTATATATATATATATATATATATATATATATATATATATATATACATGTGTGTGTGTGTGTGTGTGTGTGTGTGTGTGTGTGTGTGTGTGTGTGTGTGTGTGTGTGTGTGTGTGTGTGTGTGTGTGTGTGTGTGTAAATAAGTCCGACATTATAAAGAAAATAGAAAAAACAAAGTAATCCAATTATTATGGAAAGTCAACGTTTAATCGCTTTGGTTTTAATAAAGCTTCATCAGGACTTTAAGATGGTGAAAAATGTTGCTGGAACAGCAATGGATGTTATAATGAAATATTTTCACCGTCTTAAAGTCCTGGTGAAACGTTTTTAGGTTGAATTTCCATTATAATAAATTCATCACTTTTGAATAACTTTGTTTTATTTATTTTCTTCATATATATATATAGAGAGAGAGTGGGGGGGAAGAGGACGAGAGAGTAAGTTTTATCCTGACCCTAGTGCTTTAATAGTACTCTACTTTGTCATTTACAAAAATGCTTTACAAGTAAAATTGGTGGTTGACTCTTAAGTCTTTTTGAATACCTCGAGAACTAGTTGCGCGGCCAAACTTAGCAACCAATTATAGTGTACTTTACTGAGCACGTATAATGCTGTGGTATTACTAAATTGGCAGTGAGGCAATATTGATGGAACCTGTATATAGTTTGACTGTCGCATTTAGTGAGTAGATTAACGAAACTATTCAAGTAAGACGAACAAGAATGCTGTGCGTTATATGTGAGGTAAAGAGGTTATCTTATGGTTTCCAACATATGGACATATCAGTGTTGGTGACCAACAAAAGATTTATATTCGTCAACTTTGCACAGACTCTATTTGCCATCAAGAGGACCTGCCAAATCGATTACCGATAGGGATGGATAACGAGAGAGAATCAAATGAATCCGTGCTTTTGGTACACCTTGATGATGATGATGATGATGATGATGTGTAGGCCAGCGAATATGCACAAACTGTTCCTTAAAACTTGGATATTTGTTTACGGGAACCATTCGAATGGTTAAAAAGAAAACCTTTCGGTGTTGATTCGACAAAATTTGGTGCTAACGCTTTAAACTTAATTTAGAATCCGTTGACATGGAATAATTTTCTCGAAAACCTTCAATAAGATAAACACAAAAAATGTCAAACTAGCCGCAAAGGAAAAAGGATTGATTGGTTGAAAAATAATTTTAGGACAAGAGGTTAAAGGTTATTATACGTTCATATTTACATTTAGTTTCTTAAAAGTTTTTTTTTTGTTGTTTGTTTGCTTTGTATTTTGCACATAGTACAACCGAATACGAATAATTTTCAAACTGATCTACTTGACCTATTGATGTGATCCTAACAAGTACAAACATTCCGGAGCAGAATGAACATGGGAGTAATGGCATGAGGTACCCTACGCTCCCCAGATTTCCAGAACTGAAGCCTCACCATCAGATGCAGTTCTGTGCCACGTCCACAATACCCCTTTTTGTGTTAGCTTTATTTAACCCCCCGCAGGGGTTACATTCAGCATATTCTGAGCCCCACCGAGAGAGTTATGTTAACCTTTGATCCTAATTAGCTAACCATTACACCACGACAAGTCTTTCTGTTATTTTCTAAACGTAGTTATCATATGTATAGGACACCTGATGAAGATTGAACTCACCACTATTGATCGGCATGACTATTTTGCTAACCATTTCACTTTGATCGTATTTTATAGATTATAAGATTAATTTTTCCCAATTATAAGATCAATATGTATATAAATCGAAAGGTCTTTTGTGATAAACATTTTGCAGTTTGCCGTATTTGATGCTGTATAAAATGTACATTTTTTTTATTAGCAAATTCAAAAAGAATAAATTTCACCTTTTTCGTTTTGATTCTTAAGTATTCATTTATCTAACGAAATGAGGTGAAATAAGTAATTATCTTTCTCAATGCTCCCTCATTGAAAATCCAATTCAGCAAAGGATTCTTGAGTCTAATCCATATTTACTTCTTGAAATTACTATGCATCCATAGAATCCCAAGGTTTCTTTTTATTCTTTCTTCGAGATCTTTCTTGGATCTTAGCACGGAAAGATGACATTTCACATGACCATTTTGATTCCTTCATCGTAGCTTTTATTATTTATCTGTTAATAATCAAGGTACAATCAGCCACGAATATTCCTTTCACAAACACATCTTCACTTTTTAACTCATCGATTATTCACACAAAAACCTCAAAACCAGATTTTATAATACTTCAGCTTGCCCTTTCTTCTTCAATATAAACTGTTGTTAATTATCTGCAGGACACAAATCTTTTTGAGAAAACATTTCCTACATTAATATGTATAGAAAAGGAAACTATTAAAAACATAATCAAAGTGATATTCCTAAATATTTTTGGCTTCCAGTTTTGAATATTTACCGTGTTAATGGGGATATTATGTGATATAATGGTTACCGTGGGACAGAACATGGACACAGTGACCCGAGTTGAAATCCTGGATGAATCTGTTTGCTTATCACTTGAAGCTAAATGTCTTCTCCATCTCCAATCACACCAGCTATGGGTAAAGTAACAGGGCAGACTGAACTCTAGACTCATTTGGACACCCAGTCTAGGAGAAAGAAAACACTTAATTCAAAACTAGTTTCATAGTGCTGATCAGGGATCGCTCCTTGCTACTGGTACCATCCAACCCAATCAGACGTTACTTGAAGATAGTACGTGATGAAGAAATGGACACGGATACTTGAGTTCAAATCCTGAACGAAGCTGTTTACGTGTCATTTGGCACTAATGCTCTTGGAAAAGACATGAACCCATCTCTTCTCTCCTTGTGTATGGGTAAATAGTAGACCATACTAGGTTATTTAGCCTTGGTACGACAAACAATTAAGGAAAAGGAAGACTCTAAATTCAAATCAGTAGTACTCCGTTGAAAATTTGACCTTATGTCACATCCTGCTCGTGGCTGAGGGGTTTGGAGAAATATATACTTGGAGAAGGGCGCCGCTAGATAACCTTCCAATTGCTTTGAGTGATACTATGAAGGGTAATATCCCGTTATTGCAACTTGAAGATCTAATATGTTATTGGAGAGGTGATGGACACCATCAAATAACCCTCATTGTTCGGAAAAACTATAAACATAAAAAAAGTGAAAAGTGTATCTTCACTCTTGACCTAAATGAGGCTTGCAATTTAAACTAGGTGATTCACGATAATGTGTTGCTAGGAGAAACTGCAAAGCAAAAAAGCGGGAAACATTCTCACATTTAAAGGCCACGTTAAAATTTATTGTCTCTTAATAAAGCTGCACTCAAGACATTTTTACTGTGTTAACAACAAAAAGGTTTAAACATTTAGTTAATTAGTTTGTCAAAACTGAAATAATATCTACTATTTAAATTTTTTTTTAATTATTGGCCGTTTAAAGACAAATTTGAAATTGCTTTCCTTCTTTTTTTTTAAGAGAGAATCGGGGTATCAGTTTCAAAAGAAAAGCTGCACAATTTTAATTGAAAAGCCAGGCTTGATATCTTAAAATTCAGCATACGACGTTAAATCTGCAAGTCCCCCCCCCCGACACCTGCTATCACCGTCAGCTGCACGGATTCCATTAATTCTCTCTAACTATCAGTCTCTACTGGTCATCGCTCTGGGTAAACACTTATAGACGATACCCACTGTGCTCACAGAACTGATTCTGTTTCTATTTCGTCGGAATCCATAGGAGAACGTTTCTTATGACTTTGTCCTTATTTCACCAGCAGTTTCCTGTCTTGTTCGTCTTATTGAGGGGTTTACGAAATGGAAATTAAATGGCCGCATAGCTGCTTCCAGGATTTGTTCAAAACAACATGCAGCATCCTTAGGTATTTCCCATCTAGCTTTTTTTTCAATACATTTCGTTGGAATTCAAGTAGTGCTTTCATGTAGTAGTACTGGCACGACTACAGCTTGAAAGAATTCAGTGACTTGGTATTTATCTCTCTTTTCGCCTTTCTTCAGTTTTACCCTGTGGTCAACCGGAATGGCAAAATCCGTTATTCGGCTTGTTTTCTCTTTTTTTTTTTTTTTTTTTTTTTTTTGGACAACAGCTAAGTCTGGTCGTCTGGCCGATATTAAGTAATCCGTTTATATCTCAAAATCCCAAAGAATTTTGTGCGTCTCATTTTCTAGGGAGAATTCTAAGTTGTGCATATACCATATGTTCATATGGCCAAATTTAAACTCTTTCAGAATTCCCAGTGGATCACCTTCCCCACCACGTCGTGTCTAGTCGTATGCTCTTTTGCGCTAACTTACAGTCTCCGCTTATTATGTGATTGATTGTTTTGTCTCTATCACCACATAACCTACATTTGCTATTTTGTTGTGTCTTGTTTATTCTTGCTTTGACATAGTTAATCCTTATAACGTCGCTTTGTACTGATTATTATATTATAATAAGCATGAAGAAAAAATCAAAACCAGGATGGGAAATTCGACTAAAGACGCGGATAAAAAATCTTCGAAAACAGGCTAAAATGATAAAACAAAGGAAAGACGCTGGAACATGTAGAGACGAAAAAGGAAAAGGCAACACAAAAAAGAATAACAATACAACTTGAGGAAATAAACCAGAAAGTACAGGCAAGGGAAGATGAAAGAGAAATGAAAGGGTAAAACAATACAGACAAAACAAGATATTCCAAAACAACGAAAGGAAATTCTACCAAGTGGGAATGTTATGTTTTGACCTTCGACCCGGCCCAAAAAATGCTATTCCAAGGTGATGCACCGGAAGGAAGTGACACATTCCAATGGCCAGAAATCGAAAGAGATCGCGTGGGCGGATTAAGGCTTATAATATGGGACAAGGTGAAGGTCGCACTGTGCCAATACAGACTGATGCACCGGAAGAGAGTGACCTCTGAACTGCATGACAGTTATTTCTGCTTGATGACGATTAAACATTCGATTTCAAAGATCCAGTGGGCGATCGTGTGGGCGTTGAATTATTATTTAACTCAGTTGAGTTCGAGTCCAAGAAGCAGTTTCCAGTAGAATTCCAGACAGCTAGAGACCAGATGTGGTAGGGAAAGCCACACCCGACCGAGGGGGCCCTCGGGAACCCCGATGGAGTGGACCCCAGCATCAGGAGAACGAGAAAGACACAACGTGACGGTCATAACAGTGGGGTCAAGAAATTACAGTTTATGTTCGGTCTCCAACCCTTGAACAACCCTTTCGAACCCTTACAAATAAAGTTAGAGGTAAAATATATTTTTGTAAAGAAGTCTTCTGCATCTTCCTTCCTGCGTTTTTATCCTTCCTGCGTCCTTATTCATGCGTCTTATCTTGCGTGCGTCTTTGTCACTGTGTCTTCCTTCATGTGCCTTCCTGCGTTATCACATCCTGCGTCTATCATTATCATGCTGGCGTCTGATTAATTCATTGCGTCGGTATGTATCCAGCATATATATGTATATGTGAGTATAAGCATATTTATTATGTGAGTATACAACTGGGAGAAGATGACACGAAAACATACCAACAACCGGATGCAAGAGAAACCGAACAATTTTAGACTAAAATATGGCAACCAAGAAAACATAACGAAAAAGCCGAATGGATAAACAAAATAACAAAAGAATTAAAAGGGCTCGAAGAAGGCCCGAAAGCAGAAATACATACCGATTTATTCAAAACGACACTAAAAAAATATCAAATTGGAAAACGCCAGGCCATGATGGAATAAATGGTTTCTGGTTAAAAAAAAATTCACCTCCATTCACGACAGACTAGCACTAAAATGAACAGAAAGGATGCTTGAAAGGATATAGAGGCACAGGAGAGTTACTTTACATAGATCAGCACATCCTCAACGAGATCAAGATCAGACGGAAAAATCTAGCTATGGCTTGGATTGACTACAAAACGGTATATAATATGGGCCCGCAAAGCTGGATAGTAAACTGCTTCAAAATGTACAAAATCTCAGATGAAGTCATAAACTTTATCGAGAAATTCATGAAAACCTGCCAAGTAGAATTAACAGCAGGAGGGAGAAGCTTAGCTGAAACAAAGATCCAAAGAAGTATATTTCAAGGAGATGCACTATCACCGTTACTATTCATAATTGCCATGATGCCATTTAACCACATACTCAGAAAATGCACGGCCGGATCAATCACCTAATGTACATGGACGACATCAAACTATTTGCAAAATATGAAAAAGAACTGGAAACACGCAGTTAGAATATACAGTCAGGACATAGGGATGGAATTTGGTATTGAAAAATGTGCTACGCTAGAAATGAAAAGCAGCAAACGACACCTGACGGACGGAATGGAACTGCCAAATAAAGACAAGATTATAACGCTCGGAGAAAAGGTATCCTACAAATACTTGGGCATCTTGGAAGCTAACACAATCAAATAAGTGGAGATGAAAGAAAAAATTCAGAAATAATATCTAAAAAGAACTAGAAAGTTTCGCGAGACAAAATTGTCAAGCAGAAGCCTTATCAAAGGAATGAATACCTGGGCTGTACTCCTCGTTAGATATTCGGAATCCTTTTTGAAGTAGACCAGAGAAGAACTTAAGCAAATGGACCAAAGAACAAGAAAACTAATGACCATGTATAAGGTATTATTTCACAGAGACGACGTCGACAGACTATATGTATCAAGAAAGGAAGGAGGAAGAGGACTCGCCAGCATTGAAGACAGCGTTGATGTATCGATACAACGACTCGAAGACTATATAGAAAAGCACGAAGGAGGACTGATTACAGCCACCAGAAACGATACTGACAACACGATGGACAACAGAATGACAATAACTAGAAAACAAAAATGGAAATAAAAACAACTCTATGTGCGTTTTAAACGATTAATAAGCAATATCTCACACGAGAAAACGTAGACGTGGCAAAGAAAAGGAAACTTTAAGAGAGAAACAGAATCTCTCCTAATAGCAGCACAAAACAACACCATAAGAACGAATCATATCAAAGCGAGAATAGATAAGACGTATCAAAATAGCGAATGTAGGTTATGTGGAGATAGAGACGAGACTATCAATCACATAATAAGCGAATGCAGCAAATTAGTACAGAAGGAGTAGAAGACTAGACATGACTTGGTGGGCAAGATGATCCACTGGGAGATGTGCAAGAAATTTAAATTTGACCATACGAACAAATGGTATAAGCACAACCCAGCATCTGTCCAAGAAAAGGGCACTCATAAACTCCCCTGGGACTTTGACAAACAAACGGATCACCTCACCTCGGCCAGAAGACCAGACCTTATAATTATCAACAAAAAAAAAGAACTTGCAAAATTGTGGACTTTGCTGTCCCGGCTGATTAGGCAACCAGTCAAAGAGAACAAAAACACTGAATTTAAACCAGTTTTACTCTGCTTAAAAATTGACCTTGAGTCTTATCCTACCTATGACGGAAGAGTCAAGTAAATGCAAAAATTTATAATAAACAAAAGATTATAATAAATTGCAGACAAATTAATATTAAAAGGAAATTGTAATCAAGCTGCATCATTTAAACATTATTGTAGATTTATATTTTTTTATATTTTAAAAGATTCATATTGTTTCTTCATTGTAAAAGATTCATATTGTTTCTGTATTGTAATAGAATGTCTAATCGTTGCCATTGCCATCATCTAAGTCTAATTTAAATGGCATTAAATCTCTGAAAACGAGCGGTGTTGGTCAGCGCAAATACATTGAAATTATTTATTTAACTCCCCCAAGACCAAGAGGTGACTCAAAATCGGTTTAATCCCATGTTAAACCGACTCTGTATTCTACAGGAATCAAAAGCCACGCACGAAGGTTTTCAAAACTTGTTTTTTTCTCTAGGTATTCCTATTCAGAGTGTTACCGGAAGAAAAGCATCCCCCGGAATACATGTACCACATTTTCTAAATAGAAGAATTGTTATTGGTAATAACTAATATTGAAAGTGGGGAGTTCCCGAGGTGTAGTGGCTACCGTGCTGGACTACAACATAGTTGTGATTTTGAACTCCATTCGCGCTATTACGTTCACTTTCGGACGAATGCCCCTCGGAAAAAGTATTATTCCCTCAGCTATAGGTTAAATAGTATCACTACAGTTCTACAAGAAAAATTGCCTTGGCATCAAATAATCCATGAAGATTGATATGCCATTAAATAAAGAAACTAAAGATAAAATAGAAAATTTTGAGTTTCGAGCAAAATAACAGGTTAACATTTTTAGAGGGGGTGTAATTTTAAACTTTGATGGCTGTTTTGGAATAAACTGATTTAACAATGTTTATGCAATATACCATTTTAAAGCTTAAATGGTATGGGCGTGTGAAAAGATCATCAGGCTTAGCAAAAAGAAAACCATCCTTTAAGGCTTAATGCCGAGAAGAGGAAGATGAAAACAAAAGAAAAGGTGGGAGAAGAACAAAGTATTGTTCATGACTGAGATAGATGACTGTTGGTTATCAGAGAATCATCAGTGGTGCCGCTAAAACCACACCCTATAGGGTTACGAGATTGATGATGATGATGAACATCATCGTCCTCATAATAAGGTTCATTCAAATGATCTTCTTTCACTATTCATATTTTTCCCTATTTGATAAAAGAAAAAAATCAAATGAGAACATTTTTTACTCGGAGTTCAAAATGTGATGTAAAGCAGCGGAAACTTGACTGCAATGTCAACCAAACATTTGACCAGGTGACAATCAATAAAGGTACACCTCAACATTTGACCAGGTGACAATCAATAAAGGTACACCTCAACATTTGACCAAGTGACAATCAATAAAGGTACACCTCAACATTTGACCAAGTGACAATCAAAGAATGCACATCTCAACATTTGACCAGATGACAATCAATAAAGGTACACCTCCACATTTGACCAGATGACAATCAATAAAGGTGCATCTCAACATTTGACCAGGTGACAATCAATGAACGTACACCTCAACATTTGACCAAGTGATAATCAATGAACGTACACCTCCACATTTGACCAAGTGACAATCAATGAACCAGGTGACAATCAATGAACGTACACCTCAACATTTGACCAGGGGACAATCAATGAACGCATACCTTAACGTTAGTTTAAAAAATTTCCTTACCTGAGACGAGATCCTTGAAGATAAAAACGTTCACTGGTTTGCATACGTCATTGACTACAACCAATTTACCTCAGTAGCAATATCTTATCAACTGAAAGTGATGTCAGCACACGCAAACCAGAGAGCTGACTGGACCAACGAATAAGGGTTTTTTCCGTTTTATTTGTTTAATTGCATATCAACCTTCGTGGGCTATTTAATGCCATAGCCATATTTGTAGAAGAACAGCAGTGATACTATTTAACCCATAACTCGAGGGACAAAGAGTTGATACTTTTCCTTAGTCAATTAGTCCGAAAGTAAACATAATAGCCTGACTGGTGTTCGAACTGACTTACTACGATGTCGCAGTCCAGCACTTAATCACTAAACCACGGGGACTTTACCCTCAGGATTTTCTGCAGAGGTAAATATCTATGGGGAAAGGAGACTTGCTTGGGTTATTTTAAAGGCATTTTTTTGTTTCGTATATATAGGGTTTATGTACTTTGGATTTAGCGTATCTGACTCGTCTGTTTTCTTCTTACCACATTTAATTTGTTGGCGTCTTGTGTGTCGGTGGAAGGCTGCAAAAGGATTATTGAAGGAAGTCAGAAATAGACTCAGATACTTTTTAACCCAAAGCTTTATTTCTGGGTTCCATGACCATTTATTGAGTGGGTAAATGCTTTTTTGTGGCAAAAAACTGTATTATAAGAAATGAAATACTTGAAACTTTGAAATTTAGACTAATAACATCAGAAAGGAGTTCAAATAGAAAAATTTGCTTCTCAAAAAGAAATATTCTTAAGTGTAAATGAAATCAAACTACCTAACAAGAAAAGGGTCTGGGTATTACGAAGAATGGTTAGGCACAATAGAGGATAGTTAGGCATTATAGGGAAGAGTTAGGCATTATAGAGAATGGTTTGTCATTACAGAGAATAGTTAGGCATTATAGAGAATGTTTTGGCATTGTAGAGAATGGTTAGGCATTATACTGAAAATGGACAATGCTCTGTGATAACTCTGAACCACTTATAAGGAGACAACTTAAAAGGCACTCATTGCAGCGAATCCACTCGTACTGAAATATTTTGAAGTAAGTGAATAGGCGTTATAGAGAATGAATAGGAGTAATAGGGAATGGTTACGCGAAATAGGGAATGGTTAGGCATTATATTGGTCTATTGAAAAGGACCAATTCTCTATAACAACTCTTTCCAGCATGTAAGAAGTAAAGTAGATGAATAAAAACAATAATAATTAAAGTCATGTTTCTAATAGAAAAGATGAATCTATTTCTTCTTTGTCATTCAATCTTGGTTCAAATGAAAACAATGTCAGATGAGACTAAAAATGGATATTCATTGTATTTTTCTACTTTGTCTTAATAGCATTCATTGGTGGAGAAACTAATCTTACAACGTTGAAGAGAATGGTTAAGCGTTATAGGGAATGGTTAGGCATCATAGAAAATGTTTTGGCGTAATATTGGTCAATTAAAAAGGACCAATTCTTCTCTATGACAGAGCATCCCGGCTGGTGTAATAGTTAGCAAACCTTCACAAGTGAGTTCGAGTGTCACTGGGTGCTCTGTCGATGTGGTCTTGTGCACATCGAAACACAAAGCTTTTGTAAATTACAATTCTTTTTTATAACAACTCTTTCCAGCATGTAAGAAGAAAAGTAGATGAATTTAAAAAAATAATAATTAAAGTCATGTTTCTAATAAAAAAAAAGACGAGTCTGTTTTTTATCATTTAATCTTGGTTCAAATGAAAACAATGTCATATGTAACTAAGAATGGATATTCATTGTATTTTTCTACTTTGTCTTAATAGCATTCATCGGTGGAGAAAACAATCTTATAACGTTGAAGAGAATGGTTAAGCATTATAGGACCTTTATATAGTTTCTCTCTTGTAAAATAATTCCCAAGCGTAGCTACCAACGTCATGTATACATTTTAAACAGCACTATGATGTAAAAGGAACTATGTACAACAGTAATGTTTGTTTCGCTTACTGATACTGGTACATGCACCAAAGCGCGTTGCCAGGGCATTTTGGGTGGAGAAGAGTCATCAATTAAGTCCAGGGTGTTCGCGAATATTAATGAGGTTTGGTTTCTTTGTTTAATGATATGTCAACTCTTGTGGGTTATTTAATGCCAAAATCATCTTTGTAGAAGAACAGTAGTCTTGCTAACATATAACAGGAGGATAAGAAAGTTCGTACCTTTCCCAAGAGTATTTGTTCGAAAGTAAATGTAATTGCGTTACTCGCTTACTACGATGTCGCAGACCAGCACGTTAACCTCTATGCCTGGGAGACACTTCTACATGTAAGGGAGCGAATACAAATGAAGGTCATGATTATGATTAAGGTGCGATTGAGAGCGGGTGATTAAGAGTGGTGGTACAAGTAAAAATGGTTTTGATGCAAGAATTAATACATAAAAATTAGTTCAGTCCACATTCACAGGAGGAGAAACCAATTGACTTTCAGAAGTAAACGGGCAGCTCCACTTCTCCTTTGCGACAAGTTCGTGTACTACATTTTCTGAAATGTACAGGTGCCTCTAAGCGTCTGTAGTTTACATGATATTTTCAGTTTTCATCTCGCTAGATTTCGCATCGGGGAAGACTTGCGAGATGAAAACAGTAAACATCATTGATTGCTTCATAAATATGAACTTATGTCATAAAAGATTTACTGTAATAAATCGGTGCCTCTACCTTGGACCACAAATTTATAAGAGTTGTTTCTATTAGAATGTGTGTGTGTGTGTGTGTGTGGAGAACATATGTTACCGTCTCGCTTAGTTTTATTCGGATCATGGTTAATTATTAGGTACCTTGGGCCCCCAGTTTTCTTATTACAACAAATAATTCATCAACTTTCCATCATAACCAGTCAGAAACGGAACGTCCAAAATGCTGTAGAATATACAAAATAATCACTTGTGGTTGGTGCTCAATGGTAACTGACCTCAGTCAATTATAGATTTACATCCATGATGTTAATGGTCAAAGGAGTCTACAAAAAATATGGTGATAGAAGAAATTCATCGTACCGAGAAGAGTAAAAGTCATGCAATTGCTGTTGTACAATAGAAACAGGGTGCCTAGACCAGGTGGAAGAATATCAAGGAAAAGATAACACTTGGCGCGATATCAAATAGATGAACCAAAAGAGAATAAGTTTCTTTCTAAAGTAGCACACGTCATCCTACCTACGTCATTCAAACTGAAATTGTGAACGTCCAAAAAATTTCACCAACTTAGTGTATATAGGAAGACTACTAGCCTAAAATATATTCTCATTAGTTGCGAGAATTCGCTGAAAAGTTACACAGGGGCACATAATCAGATGTTGTTAATCATTCCCAATGTTATCTTCCCACCTCTTCTTCTGTCTGCCTCTTCCACTTCCTCTCGGAATTAGACCCTGCACCATGGTTTTTGATCTGGTCAGATAATTAAAAGTCAACATCATTGAATTAAAGGTTCATTTCAAAGAAGATATTTACTGGCAAATCATTGTAATCTAAGAAAAAGTACGATCTGTGAGATCAATGTATAAAACACGGCTGGACTATTCCTATATTTTCCATTGAAGTCGTAGGCCTATGTTTTATTGATAATTTGACTTCTGCATATCTGACTAAACTCGGATAGTCACCAACAAAGAAAAAAATGTACCCAGAGGCTCCAAGATCAGACTAAAACTGCATGGATCCGATATTCTTGTATTGTGACGTAAAAGCAACAGAGCATGGTGTTATTTAAGGGTATTGCTGGGGTGCACTGAATTAGTGGTAATGGTTCTTTGATCCAAGACCTCAGGGTCATCATCTAATGATGACTTTGTAAGTGGTACAGCTGCTTTTATTTGTAAAATGTAGACTAAGAAGACAATGAACACAGATATACCAAGCTTAGAGGATACCCCTTCTGAGGGAGACTTATCCATCTGCAAGAGGTGCAGTTAGCATATTCTAAGCACCACCCACTGGTTGATAAGCTAAACAACTACATCAAGTCGAAAATCAATGCAGAAGACCCTCAGCAATCAGAGAAAATAACGAGAGCAAGATATTAATTTGTTTGGAAGATAATATCCGATTTTATTTGCAAATGTGTAATAAAACTAATCATTATTTTCCAAACTAATCTTATGTAAATAGATTATTTTGGTTGGGATTTTTCGGACTGTTGTCCTCATCTTTATTGTGAAAACTTAAACACACAACGTTTCGGTCGCTGTATCCTCTAGCCTTCCTCAGGTGTCCCTTGTTTATCTGAATATAAAAATGATTCTACCAGGGAAATGATTTTTAAAGTTTAAAATTCAGGCAGATTATATAAATGAGTTTACTTAAAACGTTATTTGCCATCAGTGAAAAAATATTTTTTAAACTTAAAACTTAAAATATGTATCAATATTTTTAATGAAAAGTAAGTACAATTTCATATATTTTGGGAATCAGTGTTTTGTTTGTTATTGAAAAAAGGAAAACAAAGTTTTAGACCTCCATATTGTGGCCTAAGGTTTTGAAATTAATCTTTCATTATTTTATATATATATATATATATATATATATATATATATATATATATATGCAGTTGTGTTCTTCACCTTTGTTGTTTTAAACTCAATGTCTCAACAGATACATTCTTCGGTCTTCCTGAGTTGTATGTTACATCCAGTCTGTAAAAATTATATAGTAAATTTCTTTCTTTTCACTTTATTCCTCTTATTTTCCACTTCCTTTTTCATATTTTTTTTCAAGTTGACACTATACACAAACTATGATTTTGCGATGATACAAAAAACAAGACTTATCTGTATATCTTAAAATACGCTGATTGTATTGCTGCAACAGGGTTAAGACCCAAAAAATATGTGTCCTAGATATGACACTAAACGGCATCTGGTGGTTAGGGGAGTGTAGAATCTCCCTTTATTTCCATTACTCCCAGATCTGATCCAGAGTGTTAGTACCTGTTAGGCTTCCATTTTTTGATCAAATCGATCTATTTAAGAATTAATTGCATTCGATTGGACCGTATGCAAAAAAAAAACTCTTCAAAAAAACTACGCAAAATAACATACAGTGAACGCGATTCCCTGACCTTTAAGCATAGAATAATCCTATATGGGCAGACGTGCTGTCAAAATCAATCAATCAATCAATAAAAAAAAACTACTAAACACTCTCGAAATAACACCGAGCAAAATTTAGTTTTAAAACGTCCAGAAAATGAGCTCGCTGAAAAAAATTCAAGAAAAATTATAACAGTTTCAAAAGATTCATCTGAAATTTTCTATTTTACAAACAAGTCATGAGAAGATAATTTAAATAATAGTTTATATACAAACAGATTTCTGTATTCAAAGTTATATGAAGTTATTTTGAAAGACTCATACAGATGTTATTGCAAACAACTGCTTGTTTAGTCTTTTTAATGGCATATCAACCTTCACGGGTTATTTAACGCCAAAAAATCCTTGTAG
This sequence comes from Sepioteuthis lessoniana, assembly GCA_963585895.1. NCBI lineage: Eukaryota > Metazoa > Mollusca > Cephalopoda > Myopsida > Loliginidae > Sepioteuthis > Sepioteuthis lessoniana. The sequence goes on from CAUZXS010000970.1 coordinate 19,588, forward strand.
AAGAACAGCAGTGATACTATTTAACTGATTGTTGGGAAGATAAGAAGGTTCTTACCTTTTCCAAGGGAATTAGTCCGAAGGTGAACGTTATAGTCTTTATTTATAATTACATTCGACACAATTTATCAATAAATAAACTCTTCTATTGAAATTCAAAGAATAAACACCAGAGACATTTCAGTTTCTCTATTTAAAAATAACCTTTTGGTGTTTGCCTTCATGACAGTTTTTCAAAGCATATAAAGTTTCATCGACAACTTTATCAAACGTTGACAATCAAAAGTGTTTGACTGTCTTGTGTAAAAATGAATTATGTCTACCAATCATTTTTTGTCCCTTGTGGTATGTTTGCTCTAAGTCTCTATTGTATCAATATCCTATCGGAAATGGCCGTTAAAAGATCAATTTAGAATGTCATGACAATTATATAAATAACTTTTCCCAAACAGGTTTGGAATGAGCAGTGTCCAAAGTATCAAAAGGCCCAGGTAGTCAAAGTTTCATTTTTTAAATGACCTCAAATTAATCAATGTGTTTTAGCTAAAAATAGTTTAACACTGTAGATTTCCGTTGTTCTATAAATATAATCCGCTTGATATATTCGTAGCTGTCACCCTTGTCGACAGGGCTTAGAATACACTGACCGTACGTCTTGCAAAGGGGTAAAATCCTACCCCACTGCCCAAAAAAAGAGAATGTCATGATTACGACACTAAACTGCATCTGATCGTTAAGCTCTAGTTCTGAAGAATATGAAATATTGGGAGATTAATAAAAAAGAAAAAGAAAAGAAATTCAAAAAGTGTAGCCGTTCCCAGAAGCACTTGCCAGGAAGTAAGAGCAGTGCATGTCAAAAGAAAGAACCTTCCATGCGCTTAAGCACGACCCCTCTGACTGTTAGGACGCTTTTCCACTTGGCCGTTTGCTGCGAACACGTGTGCTGATTGGGTTTTGTGGCATGACACTAGGCTATGTCTGATTCTAGCAATCCGACACCGTAGAAACAAATACTACAAAAAATACCTACTGGACATAACCACTGAAAATGGCTAATACATTTCAACGCCTTGTTTGGGGATGCGACTGTTTTTCTAATGGTCCAGGAAAACATTTCCTCGCAACAGAATAGCCGTATTAAACACAAATGTATCTTCGTCTCTTTCTTCCTTCAGTAATTCCTTTGCAGCCTTCACAAGCAAAGACGCCAACTAATTTAATGGGGTAGAGAAGAGACAAATGGAGCAGTGAGATAGACTAAACTCTAATACCTTCAACCCGCGTTACTAAAAACCAAATAATAATTGACCAAATATTCTAAGCCCCATAGATATTCCCACAGTGGCATTACTCCCAGGTCAACTCTGACCCGAATTATGGCTCTCATCTATGGGCCAAATACATTCATAAAACAATCATTCATATTTGATAGGATCATGTGCAAAGAAAAATTCAAGAAACAACAAAAAATGAAATATACAATGGAAGTGAGGAATAAATAATAATAGGGGATAAATTAAGGGATCATTAATAAAAGCAGTTGCTGTAAGAAACCTGATATTTCTGTGTCAATCATAGCAAAACTTAGTAGATAAAAAAGAAAAAAGTTAAGCAACAATCAGCCTGTTCATTACTTAAAGGGATGACCACTTAAAACAACAGAATTGTAATCAACTGTGTGCCAGTTCAAATTGAACAGTAAACCAGAAAGAGGTCAGTAGATTGATGGGTGACTACTTTCTAACAGCTGGTAGACAAACTATGGTACATGTTACAGATTGTGTAACATGGTACGTGTAACAGATTAAGGAAAGCTTAATAAATATCAACCAAAGTACCTACTCCCGTTCGAAATTCTAGAAAATTCTTTCCTACTGATAGTCTCATTTTTTACAAAATCAGTTTTTCAAATAATTATTATTCATTAGATATAAAGGACTGACGTTTGAGAAATCTACACTTAATTTTAGCAACATATTCATGACCATGCATAAGGGAATAAACATTTTAACGTAAGACGACTGGACCTTCAATTTTGTTTTTTTGTTTGTTTGGGTTTGTTTTTTTTTTTAGTTGAGGGACAACTGCAGTTTCTTAACCAGTTAAGACTCTTTGAGGAGTATAAACACATGAGTCACATTAAAAACCAGGTACTAATATCAAAATGATCAATGAAAACCTAAATAACCTTTATGACCGTGTTTTATTTATCTATTTTTTAATAACCACAATGATGTGGTCATACGTAATGAAAGTTTACAAAAATCTATTTAATTACTTGTGAATTTAGTATTCACTATTTGTTCGATAAACGCACACATACAGAGGTGCTCGTGGTGTAATGGTTATCGTCGTAGGGAATGGACACGGCGACATGAGTTCAAATCCTGGACGAGACTGATTGCATTTCACATAGCACTAATACCCTTGGGAAAGGTATGAATCCAATTATTCTCCCTCCGGCTATGGGTTAATAGTAGGGCAGCCTGGGTTCTTCAGCCTTGGTGAGGTAACTAGTCTAGGAGAAGGAAAACTCTAAATTCAAACCTGTTAAACTCCGCTTTAAAATTGACCATGTATCATATCCTGCCCGAGCGGAGGGGTTGGGTAAATATGATAAACGCACACACACACACAAATATATATATACATATATATATATATACATTTCCACACACACACATATGTATATACATTAACATTTGTGTATGTGTGGGTGAACTGGCTTACTAATTTTAGGGGTTGTTAGCAGCAAATTCTTTTTTAGAAAATGATTGTTTATTTACTTTTTAATGAGGTTTTTCTTTGCAAGGGAATATGTATTTACCAACCCTCCGCATGAGCAAGATGAGACACAAGGTCAATTTTTATGCAGAGGTTTGAATTAAAAGTTTTCCTTTTGCTAGACCAGTTGCTTTGTGAAGGTTAAAGAGCTCAGCCTGCTGCCCAACTATTTGCCCATACTTAAGTGGAGAACAGTGGATTCATATCTTTCCCAAAGGTATTAGTGCGATGTGAAATGCAAACAACCTCGTCTGATATTTGAGCTCGCGTCACCATATCTATTTCCAACGACGATAACCATTATACCACGGACGCCTCTTTAATGGCGAGTAATTTTGAATGTGGATTTAAAAAAATTGCCACATCCTGTCAGCGGGGCTTGCACAACGCTGACTGTGCAATTTTTTCTTATAAATACCTTTTTTTTTCATACGATCCTATCGAATATGAATATTTTTCAAATACTTATTTGGCCCATAGACAGGTACTCACACTCCGGGTCCGGGAGTAATAGCAATGATGGGGTATTCTATAACCTCACCCAACCCCCGAATTTGAGCCTCATAGTCAGGACAGACCTTTTGGGGATGGAATCTTAGAAGAGTCAGCGAATTCAAAGTCTCGCTGACAGTTCAGTTAAGACCTCCAAAGGACATAATTAACACAAATTAGAAAGACACAATAAACTTGCACAATACTGTCTCCATAATTTCATGCGGTTACCTCCATACATGAATTCGACCATCAATCTGACCTAATAATACAGAACGATTCTGTTATGATCCAAGGGCCATGTTCCTCGGTCCGGTCATGAGAGTTGTTTAAACTATTTTTATTAGCTTTGGTCCATAGCTGTCAGATTTTTTACAAGAGTATGGGCATCGAGACTATATACCAACGTCTACAGAAAGAAATTTCTATTTGACTGATATGATATTTACATAAAAAAGCGAAATGTGATGTTTTTGATCGAGGAATATTAAGATGTGTCCTTATAAAATAATAAGTAAGATAAAATAAACTTTGCATCAAGTATAAAAATGGAATTACAGACACAGAGGTGCCAATTTGGAAGAGAAAATCAAACACACGCGGACTTAGTTATAAACAAACCACATGATTCTAAAAACGACATGTTCCAATCAATGACAATAAAATACAAAATGTCTGGAATTATTATTTTTAATCTTACTTGATTACAACAAAATCAGTTAATGAAAGATCATATACCAAGAAGACATAGGAGACAACGGAAGAAACAGCAGTCGGTAGCTTGCCTAACAAGTGGATTCCAAAATCTACTAATATATGAACATAGTATTTTTCCTATACTTTGTTTTTCAATTTTTATGCCGAAAAGAATCAAATTACTTTCTATACAATTTCACTCGATACAAACAAGTGAAATTTAAAATTTAAAATTTAGAATTGAAATAAAGAAGCTAGTACAGATGAAAAACTAGACGAGTCACTGACAATTCTTGATATTTATGGATCAACAATTTTTAGCAAAGCACTGAATTGGGAAGAACAGTACTCACCATACTTACTAGACTGAGCTTTGTGTCTCTTTTTCTTGTTTCCTAAACTGTAATAAGTGAGTTGAATTTCAAGAAGTCTATTTTGAAGAAAATCAAAACAAAAACAACGGATTCAGTTCAGAATATTTCGTTCTAATTTATTGAAAAGAACTTTTTTCAACTGAGAAAAAAAGTGTTTTCTTTTTTTAAAGTTTTGCAAAAAGAAGAAATAGATAAAATTGTATGAATATGAACATGAAAGGGGGTAGGGTGTAAAAACAGAAGACGGATAAAGAAAGGAGAAGTTGATCTAGGATTGAGTTGTGGTAGTAGTAGGGTTGCTGGTTTTGATTTAATTTCAGTAAGAAAATAAAGAGATAATACGAGGAAGGGGGAGGTTTTGAGAAGGAGAAATGAAAGGGAAGTAAAGGGGAAATGGTGACATGCATGCAGGTGGTGGTGGTGGAGGCTCAGGCACATCCTGTCTTGTTAAAAAAAATTGACTACATTTGAATATCAAATCGAAAAAGAAAATTAAAATATGGAGGCATTAAAAGGAAAAAAAGCCTCACCCTACCTCATATTATCTTTCTCTTTTTCTCTTGTATATATACATATTTGCGAGTGTGTGTGTGTGTGTGTGTGTGTGTGTGTAATCAGGGATTATTCTTTGTATCTGATGTAACCCAGTACGACCAATTGCTTATTCGAAAGACAATAACAACGGCCGAGTAAACACAATGGCAATGACAGATGCCATAAGGGAAATAGCCTTCACGACACCCCAATGACTTAATAGACAACGGTAAACAGCTACATACGCAATACATGTAAGAAATGAATGCTTTTCCATAATTAGGCAGATTTACGTAAATGTAAATATGTTGGATACATATATAGATATATATATATAAATATATACATACGTGTATCGATACTTATATATCAATGCATATATATATATATATATATATATATATATATATATATATATATATATATATATAAGATACATGTATTGGAATAAATGTGGTTTCAGATAAGATACATACAAATTATTACAACACACACACACACACATACATATATATATATATATATATATATATATATATATATATATATAAAAGATAAAAATTATGTAAATCAGATTGACTTGACATGTTTTGCTATTGGAAGAGCGCCAAGAGAATAGCGGCATCAAAATTATATATATATATATATATATATATATATATATATATATATATATATATATATATATATAGTTGCATATATTTGTAACGTCAAAACATTTCATCCCAGAAGTTATTTTTTAATAAATAAATCACATCCCAATAGAATAAAAATAAAATAGAGTATCTCCTGTAGGTATGTATGTCCCTCATAATGTTTCTTATAAATGAAAACGTATATACGTAGCAATCCAAAATCAAGTCTACCTCATATGAATATGAATGTCATCTGCAGAGGGGTAAGATTCTCCACTCCAACAACGAGTATTCTGTGTATGACACTAAGCCATTTCATGGTAAGGCTCCTGTTCTGGAGCTTTGCTAAATGTGGAGTAACTCTTCATTGCAATTACTCCAAGGTCCACTCCGACTCGGAATGTTAGTACCTGTCAGGGCCTCATTTATGGGTCAAACCTAAATATCTAATCATTTACTAGAAACTATTTAATTATGCAAATAAATGACAGATGGTAAATAGAATTGTTTTAACATAGCAATACTTAAAAACATTTAGTATCCTGGGTATGACATTAAACTGCATCTGATGGTGAGGCTCCAGTCTTGTAGTTTGTAGAGTATGGAGTACCCGTTCATTACCATTACTCTCAAGTCTATTCTGATCCAGAATTGTAATACCTGTTAGGACCCCATCTATGGATCAAGTAGAAATATTCAATTGTTTAATAGGGATTATTATTATTATTATTATTATTATTATTATTATTATTATTATTATTTACTCCTTATGAGTTTTTTTACATCAGTGTCAGCTGATGGTCTTTCACTGGAGTTTGAGTAACAGCAAGTCTCCTCAAGTCTCCAGGACTCTTCTCAGTATTCTGTCCGTTTTCAACAATGTTGTAGTTTGGATCGTCTCCACTCGTACTACAACCACCAAGTCCTCCAGTCCCTTTAATTATCCTTCAGTTACTGTACCAAAAGTAGCAATCGCAATTGGTATAATCGTCACCTTCATATTCCATAGTTTTTTTCAATTCTCTAGCAAGGTCTACGTACTTATTCTTCTTTTCACTTTCCTTCAGTTTTATTCCATGGTCAACTGGGACAGCAAAGTCCACAATTTTGCAAGTTCTCTTTTTTTTCTTTTTTTTTTTTTTTTTTGTTGTTGATAATTATAAGGTCTTGTCTTCTGGCCGAGATTAGGTGATCCGTTAGTATATCAAAGTCCCATAGGAGTTTATGTGTGTTATTTTCTAGGACAGATGTTGGGTTGTGCATATACCATTTGTTCGTATGATCAAATTTTAATTTCTTGCACATTTCCCAATGGACCATCTTACTCACCAAGTCGTGTCTAGTCTTCTACTCCTTCAGTGCTAATTTGCTGCATTCACTTATTATGTGATTGATCGTTTCGTCTCTATCAGCACATAACCTATATTTGCTATTTTGTTGTGTCTTATCTATTCTCGCTTTGATGTGATTGGTTCTTATGGCGTTGTTTTGTGCTGCTATTAGGAGATATTCTGTTTCTCTCTTAAAGTTTCCTTTTCTTAGCCACGTCTAGGTTTTCTCGTGTGAGATGTTGCTTATTAGTCATTTAAAACGCCCATAGAGTTGTTTTGCTTCCCATTTTTGTTTTCTAGTTATTGTCATTCTGTTGTTCATCGTATTGTCAGTATCGTTTCTGATGGCTGTAATCAGTCTTCCTTCGTGCTTTTCTATGTTGTTCTCGAGTCTTTGTATTGATGTGTCAACACTGTCTTCAATGCTGGCAAGTCCTCTTCCTCCCTCCTTTCTTGATACATATAGTCTGTCGACGTCGTCTCGGGGATGTAATGTCTTATGCATGATCTTTAGTTTTCTTGTTCTTTGGTCCATTTACGTAAGTTTTTCTCTGGTCCACTTGAAAAAGGATCCCGAATATCTAACGTGGGATACAGCCCAGGTATTTATTCCTTTAATAAGGTTTCTGCAAGATAGTTTTGTCTCGAGTAGCTTTCTAGTTCTCCTGAGATATTCTTTCGGAATTTTTTCTTTCATCTCCACTTGTTTGATGGTGTCAGCCTCCAAGATGCCCAAGTATTTGTAGGATTCCTTTTCTCCAAGCGTTATAATCTTGTCTTCATTTGGTTGTTCCATTCCGTCAGTCAGATGTCGTTTGCCACTTTTCATTACAAGCATTTCACATTTTTCTATGCCAAATTCCATTCCTATGTCCTGACTGTATATTCTAACGGCGTGTATCAGAGTTTCCTGTTCTTTTTCATTTTTTTTTGCAACTAGTTTGATGTCATCCATATACATTAGGTGATTGGTCTTTTCTTGCGATCTACTAAGTTTGTATCCGGCTGTGCATTTTCTGAGTATGTGGTTAAGTGGCATCATGGCAATTATGAATATTTACGGTGATAGTGCATCTCCTTGAAATATACCTCTTTTGATCTTCGCTTCAGCTATTATTATCATTATTATTTTTTATTCCTTTGATAGTTTTTCACACCAGTGTAGGCTGATGATTTTATTCTGACTTGCTGTCACTCAAACAATGACAACAAGTCTCCTCTGTTCTTAAGAACTCTTCTCAGTATTCTGACCGATCATAATAATGCTGTAGTCTGGATAACTCCCACTTTTCTTTTCTAAGTCCCCCAATCTCTTCACCAATCTTTTATGGATTGCTCTATGCGCACCAATTTTAATTGGTGTCACCTTTATGTTCGATAGTTTTTATTATTATTTAAAACCATGCAATTGTGCGCTTGTTATTCGTACGAGGAATACTTGATAAATAGAAATACTAAAGTTAAAATGCTATGCTTGAAACCATTTAAATGTGTATAAACGTAACGTGATATGGTAGGTTCCAAGTTATAAAGAGACTTCTGGGGAAGGAGAGAGAGAGAAGAAAATATAAGAAGAAAAAGAAGACAGCTAACCTGAGAGAGTCAGGCCAAAGTACTCGTTGTAGGTCAGATAGTCACGGGTGAATGACTATGTGAATTAAAAATGTCTTGAAAAAACCAAAGGTCTAAAATCCTCTGCTAAGGTATGAAACCACTGGAAACAGATAAATCCTCCCTCCGACACCAGGCGTAAGGGGATGACTTGATTTTAAAGTTAGTTAGCAGCCAGAGGCGATGAAGTAAAGACAGCCACTTGAAGCCTAAATACGGAAATGTGAAGACGGCTCCATTTTGGGTTGAGCTTTGAAAAGAGGTCTCACGCCAGATTTTAACCCGTGAAGACAAAATCAGCGAACAAACACGTTCGAATTACAACGGAAAACCAGAAAGAACATTCAAGATGGCACACAAATAAAATATTATAGAATTATGACTGTTACAATACTTGAAACTATTTAACTGTGCAAAAACAAATGACTATAACGCAACCAATTTGTGCAAACTAAGGATTTATATCAAATAGAATTATTAGTCTTGGATAACAATACTTTAACCATTTAAACATGGACAGATAAATCAGGTCTGGCTTATTTTAAAATAATGCTACCTACAAGCAATTCGTTTACGCATCATATGTGTGTGTGTGTGTGTGTGTGTGTGTGTGTGTGTGTGTGTGTGTGTGTGTGTGTGTGTGTGTGTGTGTAAACAGGATTTTGCATAAGATAACCTACAAGTGTTGATATGCTATAAAACAAAACATAAGAAAGATTTTATGTAGTAGAGTTTAGTAATAAATAATACTTAACAATTTATCGCAGAAAACAATTTTTTTTAAATGTGGTTGTTGATAACACTTGATTAACAATTAAATGACCTTAATTTTCATAATATTTTCTTTTTTATTGTCACCATCCTCACAATAAAATACATAAGTATTCGCCTCTCATTTTTTTATAAGTCTTTTTTCTAAAGATACCAGGATTTTGTTATTTCTTGAGAAATATCTTCTTTTTTTTTTTGTTACTTCCGAGAGGTTACAAGTCTATTTTTTGTTACAGTTTCAGTGCAGTAGAATTTATTAGTATATAATGAATAAAAATAATCGTTTTTGTTTGGTTAGTCTGGTTTTGTTTTGTTTGGTTTGGTTTGGTTGGGTTTTATGGCATATCAACGATTGTAGGTTATTTCATGCGAAATCCTGTTTATACATATATATTTGATATATAGGATTTGGTTTGGTTGGGTTTTATGGCATATCAACGATTGTGGGTTATTTCATGCGAAATCCTGTTTATACATATATATTTGATATATAGGATTTGGTTTGGTTGGGTTTTATGGCATATCAACGATTGTAGGTTATTTCATGCGAAATCCTGTTTATACATATATATTTGATATATAGGATTTGGTTTGGTTGGGTTTTATGGCATATCAACGATTGTAGGTTATTTCATGCGAAATCCTGTTTATACATATATATTTGATGTATAGGATTTGGTTTGGTTGGGTTTTATGGCATATCAACCATTATAGGTTATTTCATGCGAAATCCTGTTTATACATATATATTTGATATATATATAATTGGCAAACATTTTCTTGATAGCACCATTCATTTACGCACAGTTAAGTGGTTCTAACTATGACTATGTAATAACAATAATACAATTTAGGCACAAAATCAAAGAGGTCCAAGTATCACTATTTAACACTATCTTTGGTAGGGTTGGGTTGGCTTTTATGACATATCAAACATTGTAGGTTATTTAATGCCAAATCATTTTTATACATATATATAAAAATATATATATAATTTGGATTGGTCTGGTTTTATGGCATATCAACCCTTTTAGGATATTTAATTCCAAATCCTCTTCATATATATATATATATATATATATATATATATATATATATATATATATATATATATGAGTGAGTTTTCTTTGATTTTATGTCATATCAACTATTGTACGTTATTTATTGCCAAATCCTCTTTATACTTATATTAAATATATGATTTGTTGGTTGCTTGGTTGGTTGATTTTATGGCATATCAACCTTCGTAGGTTATTTAACGCCAAATCTTTTTTTATACAAATAATCAGTTCTATTTCAAACAATTCAGTTTAGAATGAATACACAATTTAATTGTCAAAAACATTTCTATTTCAAGCTATTCAGTTTATTCAAACAGTTCTAATTCAGCTAATTCAGTTTAGTACGTACATATTTTATTTACACAGTTAAATGTGAAAACATTTCTATATTAAACAATTCAGTTTAGTGTAAGTACAGTTTCAATGTCAAAAACAGTTCTATTTCAAACAATTCAGTTCAGCATAAGCACGCAGTTTAAATCTTAGTACAGTTTATGAAAATAGTTCTATTTCAAACAATTCAGTTTAGGATAAGCACGTAGTTTAAATCTAAGTACACAGTTTATTTTTTTGTCAAACAGTTCTAATTCAGATAATTCACTTTAGTATAATTACAGGTCTTATTTGCACACAGTTAAAAGTCAAAACAGTTCTATATTAAACAAATCAATTTAGTCTAAGTACAGTTTCAATGTCAAAAAACAATTCCATTTCAAATAAATCAGTTTAGCATAAGCACGCAGTTTAAATGTAAGTACGGTTTAATTGTCAAAAACATTTCAATTTCAAGCTATTCATTTTAGTCAAACAATTCAGTTTAGCATAAGTATGCTGTTAGTTCTATTTAACCCATAAATAGGGACCTATCAGGTGCTACCACGCCGGATCAGAGTGGACCTGGGAGCGATGGCAATGAAGGGGTGCTCCGCATTCCCCAAAGCCCCAGCATTACTGGAACCTCACCATCAGATTGTTTAGTGTCATATCCAGGACACTCGTTGGGGGGGGTCTTACCGTCGGGGGTGGGGGAGTCTAGCAGTCAGTGTATTCTACTGCTCCAGCCGACTGTGCAATATGATTTGTAAAAACATTTTATTGATGATTTTTAAACAAGCCTGAGTTCTTATTTGCCCACATTTAAATGTGTTTAAGCATTGCTATGTAACGGTAACAATTTAATATCAATCATTTGTTAGCATACATTTGTAAGTGAATAGTTCATAGGCAATTTCATTTTCAAATGAGTTAAAACTAATTTGTTTGCACACAAGAATTACTATTCTTTCTACCCTGTTAAATGGTTTAAATTATCACTAACTCTATTAATTCTATTTAATATTAATCATTTGTTTGCAGACTGTGACGTGGTTACAAGTATTGCTATTTAACGCTAATTATCTTATTGAACACTCTTCATTCATTTAAATACAGTCAAACGTTTACAAGTAATAATATATCTCAGTAACAATTTTATCAAACATCAGTCATTTGTTTACACACAGTTAAATGGTCAAGCAGTTCTATTTCTAACAAATTCAATTCAACGGAAATCATTTGTTTGTACTCAGTCTAAATATCAAACAGTTCTATTTTACCCATAAATAGGACCTATCAGGTGCTATCACTCCGAGTCAGAGCGAACCTGGGAGCAAAAGTAAATGAAGGGGTACTCCACATTCCCCAAAGTTCCAAGAATGGAGCTGTGTCAATCTTCTTTTTTTTTTTTTTGTCATATACAGGACACTTATAGGGGGTCGTACACCCCCCAACAGAGATGCAGTCAATGTATTGGGGCGATACAGTTATGCCTAATTGCATCCATTTTGTTCAACTAGAAAACAATTTTAAAAAATCCTGTTATCTTTGGTTTTGAAAAAAATTAAATTTCAAGTTTAAAAATTAACTTGGGTTACTAATTTATGGATTATACTATAAACACACAGACACGCACACATACGCACACATACACACGCTTAACTCACACTCTTTAACATATATGTATTATCATTATCATCATCATGTCACGCTGCTGGCACGAATTTCCCTGACACTCTCTCGCCATTCGTCCCTATCATTCAGCGCTTCCGTTAGGTGTTCTAGATTATATCCTGTGTCCATACAGATTTGTTTTGGTAATACATATATATATATATATATATATATATATATATATATATATATATATATATATATATATATATATAGTATACAGTAATATATATATATATATATAATATTATATTGAATATATCATATATATATATATATAGTATACAGTAATATATATATATATATATATATATATATATATATATATATATATATATATATATATATATATATATGGGAGTGTGTTGTCGGGCAGCAGTTCTTCATTTAAGTATGTTTGATTAAATAATAAAAACACATATTTTCTGTGTAATTTTATTAGGATCCTTTCAAGTTGCCTGAAAAGTGCTTTGGTTATAGGTTGGACTTAGTAGATGAATTTACCGAAATTATACCAAGCGTTTTCGGGCACTTATTATGTGCTTCAGTGTTTACTTTTTTTTCTTTGTTGTAGTTAATTTGTCTTTTTAAAAGACTACACCGATGCTTTTGTCTGAAACAAACACACACACACACACACACAGACACAGACACACACACACACACACACACACACACACACACACACACACACACACACACACACACACACACACACATATATATATATATATATATGTGTATATATATATATATATATATATATATATATATATATATATATATATATATATATATATATGCTATTAGAAGTATACGGTCCACAACCGGACAAAAAGGATTTTATGAACAACAAGGAGGGAATTTGTGTCGAAAAATTTTGCTAATTAATTCAAATAAAATGTATTCTTTTATGGTAAGATTTTTTCTGGTTATTATTTTTTACTTTACATCTAAATATTATATAAAATTATGTATCCCTATAATTGTGAAGAGTTGTAGATATTTTCATGATTTTTTCTGATAGGGTGTTTGTGTGTGTGTCTGTGTGTTCCCTAATAAATTTGCATTTTTTCCAATTAGTACTCAGTTACAGAATAATATTTTAGTCAATAATTCTTGTAAAAGCAGCAGAGTGCTAATTCAAATTCGTATTTACCCTCTGAAAATTTAATGATAAAAGAATTTAAAAATTAACATATTACAATATTCTTTCATTGTACCATTTTTTTTTTTTTATTTTGGTCTACATTTAAAATATTATTCTTAAAAATGTCATATTACTGGTATATACAAGAAAAAAGAACCTAAGGTAAAAAAAAAAAAAAGCTAAAAAAAAGCTAAGAAAAAAAGAAGCTAAGAAAAGAAGAAAAGAATATGTAACCTTACAAGAAAGACAAAGATGTAAAAAAGGAAAGTTTCTCGTATCAAATTTCTTTTTTTATTTAAGAAAAGAAAATCACTTGGTTGGGAAAATATTCATAATTATCTTAATTCGACCAAACATTAATTTTTCTTTTCTGCAAATAGTAGAAGTAAAAGAAACTACGAGAAACTGCACGAGTTCTAAGAAATGTAAACACAAAATTTGTATTTTAAAAGAAGCCAAATAGAAAAAAAGAAGAAAAAGCTATTTGGGAAATGTCGATAGAAGAACAAGAAATTACGAGAAACTGCAAATGTTCGATGGGAAGGAAACAAAATTTGTATTCCAGAGGAAGCCAAATGGAAAAAGAGAAACAAAAGCTGAATAGGAAATATTGGTTGAAGAACAAGAATCTAAGAGAACATGCATAAGTTCTAATGGGAGGAAAAAAACAAATTGGTATTCCAAAAGATTCCAAATAGAAAAGGAGAAACAAAAGCTAGATGGGAAATGAGAGAAGGAGAACAAGAAATTATGAGGACGTGCACAAGTTCTCAGGGAACGAAAAGCGCAAAAACATTCAATGGAATGTGATATCAGAAAAAAAGACCGCCGCAACAGTGAAGACAACTGAAAGAAATGAACCATGAAATATTTTCTAAAGGTAGAATAACAGTTATGAGAATAAAATCCAGTAATATAAGCAAAATAAGCAAAAATTGTACATAGTTGTCTGGTTTTAAGTATTCCCATCAAACACCAATAATATATAAGCAATTAAATGTTTTCAAGTAGCTATTAATAATAATTCTTGGTAAACAATAATTGCTAGTAACTGTTCTTGGTACAAATAATTTACAACATTTATATTGCGACAGGCATTCCTATTTGAGACGAATCATTTTTCAAGCAGTTCTATTTGACCCATAGATGGGACCCTAACAAGTACTACCACTCCGAGTCAGAGTGGATCAAAGAGTAATGTAAATGAAAGGGTACTCCACGTTCCACAGCTTTTCAAAAGTGGAGACCTGCCATCAGATGCACTCTAGTATCATGTCCAAAATACCCCCTTTTTTTTAGAGGTTCTCACCCCTCTGTATAGGATATCATCGGCGTATATTGTCACATCGACATGACTACTATGAAAACAAAAACACTAAAGGCTAAATGATTAGACAACATTAAAAATGAATTCGAAAGAACGAAGGAAAGTTTCGGGGTCTTTGATACATCTGTATTCACTAAAAGTATCGCTCAAAGAAGTAGCAATTATGGAGACACCAAACCACGATAGGAAACATGGATTCTGGTTCAAAAATATTTACATCTATCCAGGACAGCTCAACAATTCCGTAAATACCAACACATGACACGAATTCCTAAGTGGATAATAAAAGGGAAAACTACCCTGATCCAGAATGACCTCCAAAAAGAAACCATCACGAGTAACTATTGACTAAAAATGCTTTGACGTTGACCAATGATGTGGAAAATCCTAACTAAACAAAAAAAGAGAAATCTACCTCTAGGTCGAAAGCTAAGAGTTATTTTCAAGAGAAAAGAAAGGACGTTGCAAAGGAACGAGAGGAACAAATAATTTATATCTATACCAATATATTCTTGAGAAGTTAAAACAAAGAGGAAAAAGTCATGGCATGAATAGACTACACAAAGGCATGCGACCTGATCCCACAAACATAAATAAGAGAATGTGAAAATGCTTCAAATATCAGAGGCAATTGTTAACTTGATAATCGTTATTTAAAACTGAAAAGGGGGCGACGTATTTACTAAGTCACAAGAAATGATAATCCCATGCACATGTGTAATATAAAGATTTTTGCCTTGAAATAAAAAGAATTAGAAAGCCTAATACAAACTATTACAATCTTCACCCAAAATTATTGAATTGAAAAATGCGCAATGATTTTAATGAAAAAGGTAAAAGCGAAACAGCGGAAGGAATAAAACCACAAATACCAAACGATATTAAAAGCTGATACCATAAAGCAAAGCGGAGATAAATAAAAAAGTAAGATGAATACTTCAGAAGAACAAATAAAGATTCTTAAAACGAAACTCTACAGCGGAAATCCAATCCAAGGAATAAAGACCAAGGCAGAGTCACTAGTAAGATACTCTGAACTCTGTTAAAACTGGACAAGAGAAGAACTCAAACCTATGGACCAAAGAACAAGAAAATTGATGACGATGCACAATGCCTTACACCAGAGAGAGGACATATACAGACTCTATGTGACAAAAAGGAAGAAGTGAATTGGCCAGTATTGAAATTGCAGATATATTGTAATTGAAGGACTCGTAGAATGTATGAATAAAATCAAAGAGAGATTGATTACAGCAACGAGTAATAACAGAAAAAGTAAAAAAAAAACAACAATCATAAAATCTGGAAAAATTGAGAACAACTGAATAGATACTTCGAGCAAAAAACAAGGAAATTTTCATATTCGATGGCCTGGACATGACTGAATAGCGGACACCTGAAGAGAGACACTTAATCTCTTTTAATCGCGGCATCAAATAAATTCATAAGGATTATATCAAAGCAAAAATTGATAATATATATACGTGGTTATTGAGATAAAACAGTTAATCACATAATAAACGAATGCAGCAAACTGGCATAAAAGGAATGCAAGAACAGGTATGACTGGGTGAGGAAGAGTTAGGGTAAGAGACTGAAATTTGACAAACAGAATATGCACATCCAGAATCTGTCTTAGAAAATGAAAAATATATTTTTTGAACTTTAAGATTCAAACAAATCCCCCAACACCAGCCAGGAAATCAGAGATGTTTTAAATAGAAAAAGAGAATAATTATCATCTTGAGTAGTTGTTCCAATTAGCCACGGAGTAAAAATGAAAAAAATCTGGGACAAAAATACCCGAACTTTACAAGAGATTTGAAAAAGTTATGAAACCTGAAAGTGACGGTGATATAAATCGTAATTGGGGTACTAGGAACCCAAGAACCTGGAAAGGAGACTGGGATAACAGAAGATCAGATGACGAATCAAAACCATTTAAACCACAGCACTGCAAAAATCCGCTACGATACATACAAGTTTTTAGAGACCGGAAGAGACATGCTGCCACTCAAACTTCGGTGGAATAATAATAATAATAATAATAATAATAATAATAATAACTTCTCTGAGATTTTGAGATACAAACGGATCACCTAATCTCGGCTAGACGGCCAGACCTAGAGATAGTCGATTTTGCCGTTTCAGCTGATCACAGAATAAAACTGAAAGAAAGCTAAGAGATATAAGAATCTAGACTTTGAGGACTGAAAAACTATGGAGCATGAAAGTGACGGTGATACCAACTGTAATTAGTGTGCTCAGTACAGTCACCAAAGGATTGGTACAAGTTTTGGAGGACTTGGAAGTAAGAGGACGAGTTGAAACCATCCAAACAACACCATTATTAAGATCTGGCAGAATACTGAGAAGAGACCTGGATACTTGAGGAAACTTGCGGTCCCTCAAAGTTCAGTGAAAGACCATCAGCTAATGCTGGTGTGAAAAACCCTCAAATAAGTAAAATAATTATAAAAGCGACCACCTAAGCAACCTCTTAAATCAGAAACTTTAACGCAGAAAATAGACAAGGGAAGACAACGAACTAGCATTTCACTGCTATTTTAAGAGCAGCTCTACGCTAAGTAGATATAGAAAAAGAATGATAGAAATCTGGGAAGAATGCTCTAGATTTAAGACAACAAGCCAATGACTCGCTGACCAAATTGAGATGATAATAAAGAAAGATTGGTTTCTCTGACTAAGAAATATAAGAAATACACCAACAAATAAATTGGGAAACATGTCAACAAGACCCGAATACAAGATTTGAGTCGGTAAATACCGAAAAACCCGAACACTCAAACCAAACTGAAACGTAAAGTAATAGTAATTCAGACACCACACACCCAAAAAAGAGAAATGATGTCTGAAAAGAAAACCATATCACTCAGGAATCAAGAGAAGAAATCAGTCAAAGTAGAAACTGAAAAATAGACGATTTATTTACACATAACTCAACGAACAACATTACGGAATTAAACGAGCTAATCAATGCAGGGGAGAAATTAGTCTGTGAAAAAATAGGGGTTCCCATAAAAAGAACATGATCAAAAACTCAAAACCTGGATGGGAAATCCGACTGGAAACACAAATAAGAAAGTTTCAACAAGCGAAAATGCTAAAACAGAAAAAATGCGAGAATATGTAGAGACGAAAAGACCAAAACTGCACTATTAGAACAAACGTTACAACTCGAGAAGATAAATAAAAAAGGACTAGCTAAAGAAGAAAGACTAAAAAGATAGCAAGATACGATCAAACAATGCAGAAAAAAGACAGAACATCTCAAAAGAACGAAAGAGAATTCTACAATCAAGTAGGGAAAAAGACGCGAAGACATACCACAACATATTGCGAGGGAGACAAAACAATTTTTGAGCAAAATTTGAGAACGAAGAGTTCATAGAAAAGCCGAAGGGATAAACAACATGGACAAAGAGTTGCAAGGACTGGAAGAAGACCCAAAGATAAAAAAATACACCTCAGTTCGCCCAGAACAGTACTCAAAAAATACCAAATTGGAAAACTCCGGACCATAATGGTATACATAGATTCTGGTTTTTTAAAAAAAAGTACGTCCATCTATGTCAAACTGGCTGTCGAAATGAATAAATGCTTAAAAGAAGTAGACATACTCGAATGGGATTTTGAGATATAAAAGGGTGACTCAATTTTTACCAGAAGACCAGATCTAATAATAGTCAACAAAAAAGATAACCTGTTGAATAGAGGACTTTGCCGTCCCGACAGACCTCAGAATAAAACTAAATAAAAGCGAAAAGAAAGATAAGTACCAAGACCTTACTAGAAAATTTTTAAAAAAACCTATGGAACTTGAAATTGATAGTGATACTAATTGTAACTAATGCGCTCGGTACAGTTACAAAAGAGTTGGTACAGGGACTAGAGGACTTGAAAATAAGAGGACGAGTCGAGATCGTCCAAACTACTGCATTGTTAAGATTGGCCAGAACACTGAGAAGAGTCCTGAAGACGTGTGGAGACTTGGTGTCACTCAAACTCCAATAAGAAACCATCGACTAATACTGGTGTAAAAAAACCTTTAAAAGGAGTAAATAATAATAATAATAATAATAATCCCGGCTGAAATCGGCTAGAATACTTAGAAGAATCCCTGTGACTAATTGTTATAATGATAACCAGCTGTTTGCAAAAAATGAAAAAGAATTGGTAACTCTGATATAAACAATACGAATATACAGTCAAGATATATAAATGGAATTTGGCATAGAAAAATTTGCCATGGTCTTAATGAGAAATGGAAAAAGAAAATAACGGAGGGAATGAAACTGCCAAACCAGGAAAGAATCAGAACGCACGAAGAAAAGGTAACTTAAAATTACTTGAAAATATTGGAAGCTGGCGCCATCAAACAAGCGGAGATGAAAGAAAAAGTTTCAAAAAATATCTCAGACGAATGAGAAAACTTCTCGAAACAAAGCTTTGCAGAAGAAATGTCTTCAAAGGAATAAACACATGGGCGATCATCCTTGTAAAATATTCGATTCTTAAAATAGACTGGGAGAAATGGACCAAAGGACAAGGAAATTGATGACGCACAAAGCCTTACATCACAGAGATGATATAGACAGACTATATGTGTCAAGAAAAGGAGGAAGAGGACTTGCCAACATTGAAGATACTCCAGATGCATCAATACGTAAACTCGTAAAAAAAAGCAAAGAAAGACTAATTACAGTGGCCAGTAATAGCTGTGACAAAATAAGGACAAGCTGAATAACAATAACTAAAAGACAGAAATGGAAAAAAAACAACTGTATGAGTATTTCAAACGACAAACAAGTGAAATCCCACTCATGAAGACCTAGAGAAGATGATCCACGGGGAATTGTGCAAGAAATTGAAATTTGACCATTTTACCAAATGGTACAGATATAGACCAGAATCCGTCTTGGAGAATGAGATGAATAAAATTTTCTGGGATTTTGAGTTACAAACAAATCACCTAATCCTGGCCAAAAGATCAGACCTAATGACGATTAACAAAAAAAAGAGAACATGCCGTATAGTGAATTTTGCTGTCCCAGCGGACCACGGAGTGAAAGTCAAACAAAGCGAAAAGAGAAAGAAGTACTTGGATCTTGCCAGAGAACTAAGAAAACTATGGAACATGAACTTGACGGTGATACCAATGGTAATTGGCGCGCTTGGAACGGTTCGCAAAAGCTTGGAAACGAGAGAATGAAAGGTGTGAGTGAGAGAGAGAGAGAGAGAGAGGGGGGAAGGAGGGAGAGAGAGAAAAGAGGAAGAGAAAGAGAGCTCACACACATATGCATACATTCAATATTTATCAAGATATCTGTCTATCTATATATATATATATATATATATATATATATATATATATATATATATATATATATATATATATATATATACCCATTGAATATCATACAGTGTTATGTATAGAATTTTTCTGTTCAGATTATCTGTGTACACGGTGGGCCAAAAATATGTGTACTCTTTACAATTTTTTTCCGGTTTTTTTTTTGGGGGGGTCTTTTTAATTTTATTACATTGTCTATTAAATTGATATTTGTTTAACACTGTTTATTGGCGATCTTAGGAAGCTGACATCTTCTAAGTGGTTGGAGAAATGAAAGACTAAAGTACTACGACGGAACAGTGAGTTGTTGCTAGTTGTGGACCTGATTTTTCAATGTAAAAAAATTGGACTGTTACCAAATGTCAGATCGACACTCATCTCAGTTCTTGAGTCATAGACATCCTAGAACGTCCAGATTTCGTTACAGGAACCACTGAACCTATTAATATCTATCTATATAACTAAGATGAAGTTTTATTATTCTCAACACATTGCAGCCTGTTATACCCATTTTGGTTGCTAAAGTCAAAGTAGTTGGCACACACATACAGGGTGATCTCCTAGTCCCAAAGGGCCGTCCCATCAGTCAATACCGGCTTTGCAGAGCTAAGTTTATTGCTTGGGGTCTGTACTCACCGGCCTTCTTCAAGCGCCTTTTGTCGTACAAGGTAACTTTTTTGGAAATTCGAGTGGACATTTTTTAACTGTTCGGAATCGACTCTTATCTCATTTTCTTGAATCATAGATTTCCTCGGACGTCCAAATTTCTATTCATCCACAATAGTTCACGTTATTTCAAATCTATATCTAATATGTCTAATTTTCAACCATGTTTGTAAAGGAGTGTCAAAAGCTTCTTGCCAAACAGTGAGCACCTGTATTCACGATACTTATTTCAGAAAAATAAAATACATTAGAAATTGAACAACTGTATACCTACTTTTGACCCACCCAGTATATATGTACGCGCACAATATAGCAACAAATATATTTGTATACACGTTGTTAAGAAATATATATTTGCATGTATATATGAGAAAGAATTTTAAAAAGACGCGTACACATACACAAAGTCACAGGCACCAAAACACACTCTAACAAGTGAAAACAAGTGATTTCTCCAAGAATATACACACACTTGTTTTTGAAAGATCGATATTCAATTAAATCAATAATTTCTCTAGTGGATCAATTTACACCAATAATTGTATATGCCTACGTGTTACTATTTTGTATTTCCCATACTTGTGTAAGTATGTATGAATGATAATCAAAATGTGACTGATTCTATCTATCTATCTACCTACCTTTTTTTCACTTTCTGGTATATATATATATATATATATATATATATATATATATATATATATATATGCATATTTTCATATATATAGATATATATAAATATATATATATATGCATACATATATATACACAAATACATACATATATATATACATACATATATATATATATATACTTATATATACATACATACAAATCTAATTATATATATAGACATATATATATATACATATATATATGTATATATACATAACTGCATATGTAGGTGTGTAAATATACATATATATATATATATATATACATACATATATATGTATATACAACATATACATATATATATATATATATACATATATACATATGTATATATATATTTATACAAACATATATATAAACATATACACCTGCATACATACATATACACATACGGATACATATATATGCATATATATACATATAAAGTTATAAAGTTGGCGACCGTAGTCGAGGGCAATCAGAAGGTTCCCATTTCAATAGCTACAACACCGAGGCGTAGGGGAGGGCGCTACTCCATTCCCTGGATTGCTCCACTTTACCTTTATACTGCTGAGAGTTAAGCGAGGAGGTATCAAGTACCATTTTTTACATAATTATATATATACAATTATATATATATACATTTATGTATATGTATATGTATACATACATATCCATTAATACATACATATATATATATATATATATATATATATATATATATATATGTCTTTTTTTATCTATCTATGTCAGTCTCTTCATATCCGTATCGATCTATCTTTCGAAGTTGGTTTTGTTCATCAGTATGTATGTATGTATGTATGTATGTCATTAACGTAAAAAGAAGAGTTCAAACTAAACTGGTGGTTAGACAAGTATATTCTTAATTTTAAAGTAATTACTTTTTAATTTAAAAAGTATTCCTTTCAGATTTGCTAACCTTATGTAAATTAAGTTTTTATCTTAGCAAAACTGATGCGAACTTCCTATGTATGTGAATTTTTTTAATCTTCTGATTAGATGTTCATGTTTTGGAAAAAAATTATTTAAAATTCCCATGCATAAACATACTTACATTTGCTAAAGGAACCTAATAGCATTATTAAAAATCAAAATGTTATAAGTAGATGCAATGTACTTCTTCACAATTTTTCTTTTTGTCATTATTGAAATTTCTCCACACTCCTAAAAAGTATTTCTTTAGAAAAAGGAAACAATTGTTTTATTCGGGTGACCTGCACATTAGTCAATAAACTGCACTAAAAGTGACTCAAAAGATAATAATAATAATAATAATAATAATAATAATAATAATAATAATAATAATAATCTTTTCATTATTATTATTATTATTATTATTATTATAATCTTTTCATTATTATTATTATTATTATTATTATTATTATTATTATTATTTATCTATTTATTTATTCATTTATTTATTACTTGTTTATTGTTGTCATCATTTTTTGTTTTTCAATCTGCTTTAGGTCAGGGTCATCAACATTCAACTAAGAGCTCGTTTATATTTGCAAACGCGGAATAAAAAGAATAAAAATGCAGATCCATACGTAAACTTGCACGCGCACCCTCTCTCAGTTCCCCCACACACACCAATTCCTCCCTCGACATCTCTCTCCATCAACCGCGACAAAACAACAACTTATCACTTAGGATAGATGGCGAAGAGAACCCTTGTGGTCGGGTAGAGAAAATAGAAACTAAGTAAAGAGAGAGGGCGCGCGCATGCGCTCTAGCGTGCATACGTTCTCTTCCTAAAAAAGAAAAGGAAAAATATTTTTTTTAATAAAGAAAAACTCATGCAATCACACAGTTTGTTAAAAATGAACATATTGATTTCTCTTTGTTTTGTTAGGGTTTTTTTTGAAGCGGTGGAGGGATCATATATATTATTTTTATTTTGATAGGGATAGACTCACACAGGTAAGTATGTAGGTTTTGCTCGACTTCGTGTGTACAGAATGGATTCAGCGTCCAATGAACGTCTAAGTAAGGGTGCCAGCTAAGTTCGTTCAAGTATCATCGCATGTGTTCTCAAGTAATGTGGTTATCACTTCTCTCTCTCTCTCTCTCTCTCTCTGTGTGTGTGTGTGTGTGTGTGTGTGTGTGTGTGTGTGTGTGTGTGTGTGTGTGTGTGTTTAATAAAGGAAGTCGGACCATCTTAAGGGTAAACATTAAACAAACTTTTGTGAAATAAAAAATGCATCTATTCACTAAACCATAACGACCTGTTTCTATAGATTAAAGATGGATTATGGATATTTATACCCCGCCTCTCTCTCTCTCTCTCTCTCTCTCTCTCTCTCTATCTATCTATCAATCTATCTATATCTATCTATCTATCTATCTCTGTCTGTTCATCTCTCTGTCTATCTCTATTACAGTTGTTTTTATCTTCTATTTATATAGTGTACGTGTATGTGTACGCGTATTTCTGCAGAACTTATTTGAATTTGTTTTACGATTTAAAATGAATTGTTTGAACTCAATCAAAAGCTGAAATCCAGGTTTCGAATAGAGGTAAGCAAATCTTAAAGTTGATAAATGTATCAATTAGTCTCCGCAATCTCTTACGAAACAATAAAATCAATCAATCAATCACAAATAGATTCTGTGATATTTGTTTCTAAACTCTGCTTCTTCCAGCCTCTTACCTATAACACTTCTGTGTTTCTGTAACAACGAAGGAGGTTTGTTGTTGTTTGTTTTTTAAACTAATAAATGAAAATACTACAAAGGAGAAACATGCTATACACATGTATGTCATACACATGTATCATACACATGTATGTCATTCTTTATAACGTGTAAATTTAGAGAGAAAATAAAAGAAACAACTGTTCAAAAATATGTTTTTCTGTTTTAAGAATGATTAGAATATATGTAAACACGTGTACACACACACACACACACACACACACACACACACACACACACACACATACACATGCACACCATAAAGTGAGAGAGAAAGGGGGAGAAAGCTTGTGAATTCAACGTAAAAAATTGACAATATTTGTCAATATACATAGTTGTTTATCATATAAATATATATATATATATATATATATATATATATATATATATATATATATGATTACATTAATAAAAACCATTCGCTTACATCTACTCATACAGAGAGACGCATGTATATGCGCGCGCAGAAATATAAATATACATACGCTCACACACACATACACAAATACGTTCGGCGAAAACGCGCACTGACTACCCCGATCGACTGAATGGGATCGTCCATTTGCTCTGACTATAAAACACGGAGTTGGCTCCCGACATTCAAAGTGACTACGTTACTACGTTCTATTGTAACAAACATTCTTATTTTTTAAAATATTTTGCTCCTCAATCTTTGCTTTTTTTGGGGGGAAAACAAGTGAAAAAAAAACACCCGGAAAACATGGAAGACGAAGACTCAATTGAGGTAAGTTTAATAAATAATTTTAATTGGGATTTTATTCGCACTATTAAAAATGCATCCAGCAACGAGGAGAAAGAAAATATGTTTTTGTTGGATTATCTGATCAAGCCACTTGGAAATTTCCATCAGCAAATCAAGATAGTCCTCCTTTTTTTCTTTTTTCTTTTTTTTTTATTGTGAACTCCTCTTTTCCAAAACTTGAAAAGAGACTAATTGGTGTAAACTTGAATTAAAAGAAAGTTATTAAGAATCAAAATGATGGAAATAAAAGTATTTTTCTTTATTGCATAATTTGCTGATTGCATCGGTATTGATATTTTCTACCTACCACTTTTGATGTCCAGTACTTGTGCATATGTTGAGTTCTCTCTCTCTCTCTCTCTCTCTCTCTCTCTCTCTCTCTCCTCTCTCTCTCTCTCTCTCTCTCTCTCTCTCTCTGTAAATGGGGGGGTATCTATCAATTTAAAAACAAAGAATATTTATTATACCAATATCTAATTGAAAAACAATTATATCATACTGAATTTTTAATCATTTTTAAAAATGTTTTGCTTTATGTTTGCCCGGTGATTGGTGATGGTCTTCATCTCTCACTCTCATTCTCTTTCTTTCTTTCTTTCTTTCTTTCTTTACCTTTCGATTTTCTTCTTTATTTTTCAATCTTTATGCATTAGTATTTTTCCAATCGATATTTTTGTAACATTCGTTTATATGATTCTTTAAAACGGAAATAATTTTATTTCATTCAGATTTAAATTACAGTTTTTTAAATTTTGGTAACATGTTTTCAAAAAATCAAAAACTAGCGAAGCCGATAATCATTTATTAATAAACCTTTTAAGTTAAAAGGAAATGGAAACGCTACTTCAATTTAACAGTCCACCGCAGAAAGTGTGTAGAGTAAAATAAAACAATGTCACCCGTGTTGGAAATGCAATCTGAACAAATAATCAAAGAGACATCACTGTGTGCCAGGAATACTGTTTTGACATCACTTGGTGAAAATAAATTATTATTTATTAAAATTAGGATATCAAAGTTTTCCATTAAATCACCAAGCCGGTCCGACATTTTGATATAGAGCTTGCGCACAAATTCAAGGAGAATCGGATATAGCATGTCCATATTTTAAATCCAGGAAGTAATAAAAAAAAAAGAAAAGAAAATTTTAACCTCCTTTGCCAGATGGAAAGTTTTAGTTCCCTTTTTCTAATAGATTTTGGATTTAGGATTAAAACTTAAATTGTTGGCCAATATTTACTCATCAAAAGTAACCGACTGGTGGGCATAGTATTAAATTCCCATTGTCCAAAACTTCCATGCTTTATTTGTTTATTTATTGATTTAAATGATATTTTTACCGATGCTGTCTCAAAGAACGTCTTTGGTATAAAGACATTTCTTCATCTCAGCTGTCCAGATTTTAAATACGGGGAAGATTAAAGATTGATTTTTTTTTTTCTTTTTACTCAGAGAGGAAAAAACCTTTACTTTTTACATTTTTGATGCCGCACGTTCCTCTCTTCTTTTAATGAAAACTAAATCAATCAATATCTCTCTCTCTCTCTCTCTCTCTCTCTCTCTCTCTCTCTCTCTCTCTCTCTCTCTCTCTCTCTCTCCAAATTTGCACCTAGACAACCACAGGCACACCGCACGTATACGTACTACTTATATTTAGCGGTTTTCATTTTGTTTATTATTTGTTGTTGTTTAATGGCATAACCTTTGTTGGTCATTTTATACCAAAGTCATCGTTGTAAAAGAACAACTACAATACTATTTAGCCCATAGCTGGCGAGTGGGGTTGTAAGGACCTTATATCTTTCCCAAGGGGTATTTGTCCGAAAGTGAATGTAATAGCACAATTGGAGTTTGAACTCACTTACAATGATGTTATAGTCCAACCCATTAGCCACGACGCCACGCATTTTTCTCCAAACTCGGCGCGCTTTCATACAACTGATACATGATTCATAAAAGCTAAGCTTCTTCATCTTCTCAAAAGTACTACTACTTCAATCATCAACCAATCATCATTTTAATTTACATCTAAAAATAAGTCCAACTAGAATGCTATACAAGTTACAATTCATATTTTTTAGACTCACATTAATATCATACATTGTGAGCTGATACTACTGTAATACAAATACGATAATCATGATCTTGTAAAATAAATGCGTAAAACGAAAAAATACTTGTTACTGAATGATATTCAAATATCTTATTGTCAATAACTTAATTTAACAGATTTTTCATTTAAAAAAACAAATTGTTTTTAGTTTGTAAAAGCGACTTTTCTGGCGATCATCATCATTGTCAAAAAATAAATAAATAGAATTAATATAATTCATGAACAAGCACAAACACACTCGTTCATACAACTATAGTGGTTTACACATATATAAACGTGTGTTTAAAATATAAGCTAAAATGTATTGTTTATGGAAACCTACAGATGGTGAAAAACAAACTTTTTTTTAAAGACATTCTATTTTGTTTTGTACACGACATGAACAAGACACAACTATTTTTTTTTTTTTTAAATTAAACTTTTACACACTAAAACCAACGTAAGCAAATACATTGCGCATCCAGTTAAAACGTAGAACAACGCATAAATTTTTCGCAAACGGAAAAAGTCGAAGGAAATTTTTGCGCGCATTCAAGTAACTTTGCTACTTTCCTTCCACCACGTGTCTTTTGTCTGCCTACTTTTTATGTTTTTCTAACTTTTCAAAAAATATTCTGTTTTTTTTTTTTTTTAATAAGATGTTATCTCTGTTTTATTATATCGGTTATTCTAAGTTAGTTGTTTTATTTTTGTAATGTTTTAAGTTTTTATCTTGTTTTTGTTTTATTTGGGGGGTTTTGTTGGTTTTTCATTTTTTGTTTTTGCATATTGTTTTTGTTTTTTGTTTTTTTATTGTTTTTTGTTTTGTTGTTGTTGTTTTGTTTTGTTTTGTTTTTTGTTTTGTTTTTTTTTTGTTTTTTTGTTTTGTTTTGTTGTTTTTTTTTTGTTTTTTTTTTTGTTGTTGTTGGCTTTTCTGTACAACTGCTTCCGTGACCTGAATTACTTATACTAATTTACTATCATCCCTTGTTCGGTTTGTAGGTAGATATGTTTACTGTTATTTATTTATTTATTCATTTATTTACTTATTTATCTATTTATTTATTCTATAACGCTCATTTATCCTACTGTGAATAATTAGGCACCTAAAAGGCAATGCTTGTAAAATAAAAAAAATAACAAGATTAAAAGAAATTATCATTGATACTTTTCTTTGACCCTGATTCATATTGCAATCACATTATCATTTTTAATAATTCTAATCTCAAAACAACAAAAAAACATATTTATTGATTTATTCAATGTTAATCGAAGAACTAAAAACTCTTTAGGTTTACATTTTTTTTTATTTGATCACAAAGAAAAAAATACTTCTGGGGATCAACTGAAAATTATTTCTACCCACGTGTGCATTTCTTTTCTAACTTTTATCAATTAAATAAAAATGGAAGTAGCAAAAATAAAAAAGGAAAAATACATTTTTGAGATCCTCACTATTGTGTGTACCCTAGGCAAATTAAGATTGTATCAAACAACGGTGATGAAGATAATTAATCTTGTCATTGATCATCTTTTTAATAATTAGGTTCTTTAACTAACTATACATCTTAAGGATCATTATTGTTAATTCCTTTCAAACTTATGAAATATACACGCATCGACGTTTTGTTTTTCACATCGTTTTTCCTCTAGAAATCAATTTGTCTTAATAAAATACACAATAAACTACGAGTACAAGTATAGGTATAAATTTATCCAAACAATAACATGTTTATATGTGAATATACCCATCTCTATTTATATCCATATCTATATCTATCTATATATATCTATATATATCCTAATAATTATGATCGAAATAGTGAACCATACTGTCCTGAGTTGATACAGTGACTTACATTCTAGTTTGCAAGATTATGACAAAAAAACTGGATTTAATTTTAACATTTGCTTTACTCTTTGCATTTGTTTTTAAGTTTTAATCCTATTTCTTCCAAAAAAGAAATGAATTTGCATCCTTGAAATCAATAATTGTCGATATTACCAGAAAATTACAGTCCGGTTCACAGCAGTGTATATGTTTATACGTGTTTATATCATAATGTTTCCGGTTTTATTATTTTATAGACTGTCAAGCATTCGGACTCAATGGAAATTTCCACACAACTAAAAGTGGTGGAGAGGAGAATTCAATTATAGATCCAACACACAGGAACGCTCACTTTCCCTCACTTCCCATTTATTACTTACTTTGATTTCTCTCTCTCTCTCTCTCTCTCTCTCTCTCTCTCTCTCTCTCTCTCTCTCTCTCTCTCTCTCTCTCTCTCTCATGCATATACATAACCACACTTCATTGGTATCTCGATACGCAAATATGCAGCAATATATATATATATATATATATATATATATATATATATATATATATTCAAAATTAACCGATTCTTTTATAAAATATCAGATCACATATGAGTATTGAAACAAATTTATCGCTCTATTCTTAGGTTTGGTACTAAATCCATTTGTGCTTCTTAGTAATAAAATATAATTTAATTGGGCGTCATGTCTTTTCTGAGAAATCTCTTAGTTACTTTATAAGCCACAATAATAAAATTCTTGCTTTATGATTTGTTATCAGTCACCTTCATATAAAATGATGAACTAGTCAGGAACAAGAATTTCCTTCTTGATTCTATAAAAAGAAAAAAAAATACTTGTATTTTTTTTTTAATAAAATTAATAGCATAAAAAATCTTGCGCAACTTTTTTAACCTTGATGTAATCACAGCCATATTTTAAACCTTGGACAATCATATAATATCGAATGTCCTACATATTTATGTATACATATATATATATATATATATATATATATATATATATATATATATATAGAGAGAGAGAGAGAGAGAGAGAGAGAGAGAGAGTATGTTTCAAAAAAGTTGATATCATTTAAGATGTACATGGAATTTCTGAAAAATTGATATCATTTCGTATTTTAATTACTTAACTAATCCTCTCAAGTTTTAACAACATGTGTAAAACAACTCAAAATTCTTTTTAATGTTTAAATACCTTCTCTTTTCCAGTGAATGGCATTTCTGTACCTGGAAAAAACAACAAAATATTGAAAAGAATTTTGAATTGTTTAAATACATGCAACTTAAATTTAAAATCAATTAAATGAAAATTGGTGAAGTTATTAAATTACGAAATGTACATATATATATATATATATATATATATATATATATATATATATATATATATATATATATATATATATATATAAAGAAAGAAAGAAAGAAAGAAAGAAAGAAAGAAAGAAAGAAAGAAAGAAAGAAAGAAAGAATATATTTTAAAGACTCCGGACACAAGATTACTATATATTATTCTACAATTGTGTGCTTATAAAATTGTAAGCATCCAAAAGATGACAATTAGTATCTACGCAAAAAGTGATAGCCGGCAACGAAGAAAAAGAAGGGGAGATAAAAAAAAAAAGAAAAAAAAGAAGAAAGTCGTTGGTATGTATGTGTCTACGCGCACCCCTGCCTGTGTAAATGTATATTGTACATTTCCTTTAGTGTTTTCAGATAAAAGCTAACTATATTTAGAGATGTGTATGAGCGTGTTGTGTGTAGCTATGTATTTTATGAACGTACATATTATATATATATATATATATATATATATATATATATATATATATATATATATATATTATACATACATACGTATATATATATATAATCTCTCTCTCTCTATCTCTCTCTCTCTCTCTCTCTCTCTCTCTCTCTCTCTCTCTCTCTCTCTCTTTGCTAACATATGTAAGCTTCCGAAATGTAAGCTTATTCGCAGACAAACACAAATAGATATCATTATATCCTTGACAATTACAAAGTTTGTTACCCACACACTTTGAAAAGTTGCCAAGAAGATCAGTACAAGACTAGTCTCTTTTGACGTAAAGAACTTAGCCTTGGTGATGATATAAAAGAAAGAAAGAAAAAAAAAAACAAGAAATATGTTTTACAACCCAACACATAACTATACACTGTTCTATCACCTTGCCTGAGATTAAAGAAAACCTTGTTGTTTGTTAGTTTGTTTGTTGAATCCTTTTTATATCTATTTATTTCACCGCTAAAAAAAAAAATTCTTAAAAATTACCTCCTCTTCTTTCTCATCTCTAATATTGTTCATTTATTCTTTTGTGGTTATACGCACCATTCTATAATTCAAGCTGATAGAAGTAGGACTCATGTCGAAGTTATGCATACAAATAATGTTTACTACTTAAATTCTGTAGACAGCGGCTTGCTATTGCTGCTGGTTTTAGTAGTGAAATAATACACCTGTAAGCATCGTAGTGAAATCAGTTTTTAAATGCTTTAATATGATACAATCTATCTTCTCCTCGGGGTTTGTTTCGAGAAAGTTTTCTTTTGCTTAGACGCCATTTCTAAATACTTAGCTACGCAATTTTAACGCTATACCAACGTATATCAACTCTAAAATTGAGAACTTTCAAAATAGTTAGAACAGAAGCGGACAAGGGCGTGGAGCAACCGGACAACGCTCGAGAACCCTCGACGCACTAGAAGGTTCAAATTGCTCTAGTCTCATTTTCAAAGTGGCTTTAAATGAATCAATGTGCTATGGTTTAATGTTCTAATCAAACAGATCCGTTCTTTTCTTTTAATTTACTCACTTGATATGTTTATAACGGAAATAAGCAATCCAATCTCTCTCTCTCTCTCTCTCTCTCTCTCTCTCTCTCTCTCTCTCTCTCTCTCTCTCTCTCTCTCTCTCTCTCTCTCTCTCTCTTTTAGACGTGAAGCTTAAGAAACAAATTTCTAAATAATATAAATGTTAGGATGGAATGGGATAAGGGGGCTCATAAAATTTTTTGCCTAGGGGTCTAGATTACTGACAGTCTGTCCCTTCCTCCTCCTTGAACTACATTATCATACAAAATATAAGACAGAATATAAGACAAAACATAAGACAGAAAAAAAAAACCTTTTTGTGTTTACTTTCTTTTTGAGGGGATTTTCTGTTTTGCTACAATAAAGAGAAAAGGAAAGATAGAGGCTGAGATTCAGATAAGTACAGTTTTAGTTGTGGTATCCAACGAGCTGTATCAAAATGACCTCAAATAAATTATGTCACAGCTTAAATGTTTTAACTGTACAAACCCTTTCGGTTCTATGAATATACACAACTAGATATGTTTATAAAGGTATTTTGTAATACTTGTTATAAACAACCCAATTGATTCCTCTAATAATTTGTAAAGTCAGAAGCGGTC
The DNA here is from genome assembly GCA_963585895.1 of Sepioteuthis lessoniana. NCBI lineage: Eukaryota > Metazoa > Mollusca > Cephalopoda > Myopsida > Loliginidae > Sepioteuthis > Sepioteuthis lessoniana. The sequence goes on from CAUZXS010000970.1 coordinate 51,882, forward strand.
GAGCAATCGGGCAGTCCATAGGAGACCCAAAAGCACAAGAGCCCTCAAAGTTTCATTTTTGAAGTGGTCTCAAATGAATCAATAGTAAAAGTTAGCGACCATAGTCGAGGGTGACCCGAAGGCTCCCTTTTCGATAGCTACTACACCAAGGTGTAGGGGAGGGCGCTACTCCATTCCCAGGATTGATCCACTTTACCCTTGAACCGTACCTTATAATGCTGAGTGTTAAGCAAGGTGGTATCAAGTTCCATTTTTAAAGTCTTTGGTATGACTCGACCTGGGATTGAACCCAGGTCTCCCGGGCCATTGGCGAACACTCTAACCGCTGGGCCAAATGAATCAATAAGTTACAGCTAAACTGTTTTAACCCTAAAATTTCTCACTTTTCTATTAATATTCAACTTGATATGATTATAATATAATTTTGTAACTCTCGTAATGCACAGCCGAATAGATTCCTCTCCATTTTGTTGGGATGTGAAGCTTTGTCAACAAATATATGATTGAGATTGTATGTACCCGTAGGAAATGGATTATTGGGTGGAATGGGAGGTGCCCGTGGTGTATTAGGAGGTGACCGTGGTGTAATGGTTATCGTCGCAGGATGTGGACACGACGACACGAGTTCAAATCCTGGACGAGCCTGATTGCATTTCACATAGTACTAATACCCTTGGGAAAGGTATGAATCCAATTATTCTCCCTCCAGCCATCGCTAAATAGTAGGGCAGACTAGGTTCTTCAGCCTTGGTGAGGCAACTAGTCTAGGAGAAGGAAAACTCTGAATTCAAACCTGTTAAACTCCGCTTAAAAATTGACCTTGTGTCATATCCTGCCCGAGCGGTGGAGTTGGTAAATTGGATTATTGGGTGGAATGGGATTAAGAAGTCAATGATTCTTTTTATGCTAGAGCTCTAAATCATTGACGGTTCGCCTTTGCGTTTAAATAAGGCTTCGATTTGAATAAATACAAAACGATTACATGTAAATATTGATCCTGAAATGTTGACAAAATAGCCATGCCAATGTTTTCTCAGTATTTTCTCAATTTATCGCGTTCTAATTCTATCTTTATATTCTTTTGAGACAAAACTCCCCAAAATATGTTTCAAACAAACCTTTATACTTACATTTGATTAATCATAAAGATTATTCATTCCATAATTCACAGGATTTGTTTGCAATTTAAACAAGCAAACCATTATTAGTGATATTTTATAGTATTGAATTAATTTAGAGGGCTATTGCTATGCGAAATAATAGTCATTTGAGTCTAATTAATTTAGAGGGCTATTGCAATGAGAAATAATGATTATTTGAGTCAAATTAATTTCAAAGTAAACCTTTTTTTTTTTTATAAATGAACACGATGTTGGAGGTTTAATTTTTTTTTAACGTTGTAAACATGGTGTCACGTGAGTTTGAGTCTCCGTAAGTTGCCCTATACATTCGGCCTAGAGCAAAGCAAAGATTTGTAAACAACAACTTCAAGATTTCAAAGACAAGTCTCCAAACTAATTCTAATATTAATTTACCTGAAGGAACATCTCAGAATTGATGGTTCGATCGCATGATTGTGTTTAAAGGAGTGAATGCCATGAGTCAATTGCACACGTAGTTCGTACAAACAAACATGTCCACTTTCAATACCTGAATACTATATAGTTTTTAAGTAAATATGCATTTTCATATAGGAAAAAGTATCAAATTTTTACTCTTGAATATGGTCATTCAGGCATTTAATTTGTAATTTTTTTACGGACTTTTCGGCTTCCTTATATATATATATATATATATATATATATGTGTGTGTGTGTGTGTGTGTGTGTGTGTGTGTGCAATGCAGTTTGCTATATTCATTGATAGAGAGGGCTCAATATTAGGGAGAAAGCATATATATATATATATATATATATATATATATATATAGGACCAGTATTAAACCATTCTGACAGATTTGTTCAAATGAGACCGCGCACCCACGTGAAATAAGTTTTTGAAAATTACTGAAAAAAACTAATTAAAACATACTAACGGTCAACAATTTCACAAAAGAGATTAAATATTATGGTGATACTTTCTACAGAAAATGATATGAAAAAAACTATAGACTATGTAGGATAGAGGGCTCCACTAACAATTTACTAATTAAGTTCAGATAGTTGGATTCATACCTTTCCCAAGGGTATTAGCTCTATGCATTGTTGTAGGTCCGAACAAGTTCAATTTTTCCTTGAATCTATTATTCATTTTATTTTATTATCACTTTTCCAAAATACATCTATTCCATCTCTCTATGTTTATTACACCTTTAATAACTGGTGATTTAGCACCGCCATTATCAGCTCCTCCTTCTGCTTCTGTCTTCTCCTTACGGGACACTCCTTTCTATTCGTCTCTGGACTACCTTTATCATAAATTCCCATTTTAACGGCGCCATTTTTGTGTGTGTGTGTGTGTGTGTGTGTGTGTGTGTGTGTGTGTGTGTGTGTGTGTGTGTGTGTGTGTGTGTGTGTGTGTGTGTGTGCCCATCTGTCTGCCTTTCGCCACCATTCGCATTATATACTAATACCTATTGAGATGTTCATTAAAACCTCTCGTCTGCCTCTATTGTCGTAAATCTGCCTTTCTATATCTTCTTTATACGTGCTCACACACGCTATTATAATATATAATTTCGAACAAACCAGTAAGAAATGAACAAAAAGAAATTATATACATAAAAGTTCCTACGGCAATGTTTTGAGAGCTTTTCAAGAAGGTCATTTTGCAAGCGGAATGGATTCGATCAACACCTTGTTCTCCTCTACTTTAAGACTCTTCCAGATTAAGCTAAATAACTATACTTAATATACCACGACTGTGGTCTTGCTCAAGATCGTGCCCGTCGCCAAAGGGATGGTAATACCCTCTCCACCCCCCATTCCCGAAAATCACTTGCCTCCCCACGTGAATGTTATGTGAACTATGTTGTGTGCGTGTGTGTGTGTGTGTGTGTGTATTAATCATTACAGCATAATCCATTTTTGATCGTCCACCTCCCGCCCCGGGTTTAATAGATGTCCCCACAAGTACCACCGCCCACACGCAATACCCCTGGCCATTTACCTGTACCCAGATTAAGATTCACTAAATAAACTTTAATTTTGGTGTTTTATACTTTCTCCGACGACCCGAGTTCAAACCCTGGACGACGTTGTTTTTCATTTCACGTAGTGCAAATATTCTCGGGGAAAGTTATACATCCAGTTATTCTTCTTCAGTGAGTCTAGGCTCTTTAGCCTTGGTATGCAACCGATTTAGGAGAAGGAAAACTCTAAATTCAAACGAGATAAACTTTGCTTAAAACTTGTCTTTATGTGTCAGCCTGCTCGTCAGGAAGGGTTGAGAAATACAAATATATTTTCTTTTATTCCATATTTCGTTTCTTCAGTCTGTCTGTTGTTGTTGCTGTTGTTGATTGGGGGGGCTACTATGTCCTGCTTTATGATTATAAAGGTAGTGCGTTTTTGTCAGTTACCAAGCTTAACTTGGATTGGCAAAAGGCTAAAAGAAATGGAGCACCTAGTGAGAATGGAACTCCTTAACAATAGTCCACTTGTTTAGCTTCCTAACCATTACCTTACGTAAAATACCCTTTAATTCTAGTTTTAGTTCGTTACTTTACAATTCAGATAAAGAATTTTGAATGTTGGTTTTAAAGGTAAAAAGCTCTTTTTATTCGAGAGAATATTACTATACACTGCTTCAGCCATCAATTAATATATTTATGGAAGATTAAACTCTGAAACACTCATTCCTCAAATTGCTTTTTCTGTAAGTCATTAAAAATATATAAATTAAAATAGCTATTTTAGCATCGTATTTTGATCACAGTAACATTGCTCAGTGCATATTAGATATTGTTACATGTCCTTGCTCAATATCAAACGAGTCACTTTTGAATGTCTATCTTCATATGTTTAATATTCATTAAGTAAATATCTTGTAATGTGATATTTATCACGTTGGTTTCACAAGTCCAAGTAAGTTAGATGCTCTCTCTCTTTCTCTCCGACAAACCCATCTCTGATTCACAAGAATTTTTTCATTTTCTCTTGAACATTAATATCTAAAATATATATATATATATATATATGTATGTATGTATGCGGTTTCTACTTGAGTGTGGTTAGTATCAAATTTTCCTAAATGTTCTTTGAGTCGTGAAAGTCTGCCATTCCTCGTAAAATTAGACAGATTTTTTATCCAAGTACAAGTACTATTGCGTTCGGCACCAAAGATCACATAGACTAGCAAACCAATGTTAGTGAGTTCGATTCTTACTGAGTGTCCTAACAAACCAAACCTTTGTAAATAACCACATAGCACTTCTTGGTACATATTTTTAGATTTTTATGTTTCTTTTAAAGGTAAACTCTTCCTGTTTTTCTGTTGTCAATAAAATTTAACAAGTTCGTCTGAAATAGAATTGGCGACTCGCGTTCAAGTCCTGATCTAAGCTGTTTGCATTTCCCTTCATGGTAATGCCTTTCAGAAAGGCATGAATCCATCTTTTCTCTATCTTTTCTCTATCTCAGCAAATAGTGTTCTTTTGGCAACCGGTCTAGGAGAAGGAAAACTCTAAATTCAGAACCAGCTGTACTCCGCTTAAAATCAATAGAACTTGAGTAACAGCTTTTATATGGCGGAGAAATTGGGTTGATATATACATTATTTCTTTTGAGTTAGTAGATTCATTATATACTATTTTGTCTTTACAAATATTATACTTTTTATTTAATACCCCTATTTACGCGTACCGAAACTTATCTTTAATAAATTTCTCGCTCGATTTACACGATTTCAGTTTAGTCCCTGTCAATAAATGACCTAGATTAGAATAAGAATAAAAATCTGATTCTAAAACTTGAGGAGTGTTATTAAGAGAATCTGTGGCACTATCCTTTTTAGCTAATCAAAAGTATTGTATTATGGGGTTTTTTTTCACCCAGTTAAAATTATAGAATAGGTTTAAAACTAAAAATTATATATATATATATATATATATATATATATATATATATATATATATAAACAAGGTTTATGGTTCTTACTAGCTCACTTGAGACCATATTATGAATTGTGCTGAATATCAATGATAAAGCATTTATATATATATATATATATATATATATATATATATATATATATATATATATATATATATATATATATATTACATGATAGTGTCTATGACCTGGGTTTCATGCTTTCTGCATTCGTCAGTCCTAATATTTACCCATAGTTGGAGAGAGAACAGGTGTATTCATACTTTTCCCAAGGGTATTAGTGCTATGTGAAACGCAAACAAACTTGTCCAGGATTTGAACTCGGATTATCATGTTCATTTCCTATGATGATAACTATTAAGGAACAAGCATTTCCTGCATAAGTAAATGTATGAAGTGTATTCATTTTGGGATTGCTGTATATTCATATTTTTGTAATTGAGTTTCAATGCAATAGAGTTTCATAATGAATAATACCAAATAATATCCGTTCAGCTATAAATAATGAGAAACATGGAGGGTTAACTGTACATACAACTGACTAATTATGGAATGTTCTAAAGCAGAG